>JANAVB010022234.1:0-86485 GCA_029216955.1 Iris pallida | reverse complement strand
GCTGCATTTCTTGCCAGTGAGCCGAGAGTTAGCAATTTTCTTAAATTTTCTTCCACTTTTGTAATCGTTGTGTCAACGGAGTAAAGGAACAACTGCAGCTCGATCTCCATCATCCCATTCCCAAGAATTATTTTTTGTAATCGGGGATCCTCAACACAGGATCTCTCAGGCATACTCGATTTGTGGTTCCTTGCGCCAATAAAGAAAAGACAGCATTTTTTTTTCTTTTTTGTGTGTGTCCACAAAAATGGCGACTCTGCTGGGGATTACCTTTTCCTCTGACAAGAAGGTGGTGATGCAATCCGATACCGACAAAGTGGGGAGCACTCAGAAGTTGCTGATCGTAAAGTTCGATCAGCAGGCATTCGAAGAGATGCTCTCGAGGGTTGGCTCTACTCCCTCAAAATCAGCAAAGCCAAACAAGTCTCACAATACTTTGCTTCCGAAGGCTCGATATGCATATCCTGCTAGTGTCATTGTCACGAACCGTACCCGATTTTCGGACGCGAGCTCGTGAGCAAGCCAGCTACGTATCGAGCGGACTCCAGCCAGACTCGAGTACGTATAAGCTGTCAAGGTCATGGTATCATATCTAGTCTAAACTATATCTCAATCCACATGAATCATATAAACAAAAATGAACAAGTATGGGTCATGGTCTGCAGCCCATTAGCATATTGTTCGATTAGACTCTAAGAATGATATAAGTCTATAAATAAGCAGAGTATATCATGGTACTGAATATAAGCACGAAAAGATAATAAAGAAATAACACAAGCAAATACCTGTATCAAACATCGCAATCCTCTACCATCCTGCTCTGCTAACTAACTCCATGCAGTCGCTAAACCTGAAGAGATCATCAGGTCCTCAAAGGAATAGCAAGATACATAAAACATGCTTATCTAACAGTTTAATCATACAATAGTATAAGCAGGGTGTAAATAGGAACTAGACATGAGACTGACAAGTGGCTACTGACAGGTAACTATGAACTCGGATACGGGATCAAGTATTCATAAATGAACTGCTGGTAGATCAATGGATAACCAACCCTCGCCCCGATTGTGGACTCGCAGGTCAGTTTCAAGACAAGTCACCCTCGCCCCGATTGTGGACTCGCAGGTGCAAAGGCAACCCTCGCCCCGTGTGTGGACTCGCAGGTTGTGGGAAAGATAAAGGAATAGAAGTTCACTCACTCATACTTACAGACACGACTCAGTCAAGACACGGTGTGAAAATACGACACGACCCAATCACGATACACGAGAGAACCAATCCAATAGGAACTAACAAGGCTAATTATGTACATAGACTATATCTATACTAGCAAGCACGATATACAAATCATAAGTATAACCAACTAGTAAACTGTATAATAATAGAAATATGCATGTAAATAAACTATAGAGGGAGGCAAGGTATACTTGCCTGGTGGTAGCACGAAGAACCAATAAAATACCGTCAACTGGTAAGCCATACAGTCCAAGTCATCACAACTGTCTCCGAAAGCTGAAACAAACATTACCAACATTCTCAGAATAGTCAAATTAGCTAGGATTGCCTGTCCTTAAGTCCAATTATGGACACAGGGGCAAAACGATAATTTTGGGCAAAAATGATGTCCGTCGTTGGACCCGCTTTGCACCGAAAAGCGTGCCAGAGTCAATGGTCTCTAAAGTCGTCAAACTATATGTCTACAGATCAAGTTTTCCGATACGAACCCAACCGCATGTCCAGAGTTGGATTCCGGCGGGCCGTGCACAAAATCGCCCGTTGAGTAGAACCGTAGGGCCCACAAAATGGTGATTTTGTCAACGGTCTCAGAATTGGACCAAACTTGGCATACAGGACCAGAAAAATGATACGGTTCTGTTGGCACAAGTTTTGTCTCGATCTGACGAACGTGTACAAAGTAATTGGAGAATTTGCAAAGTACACGATACGATAAATTTCGACGGATACGCATCAAATTCGTCGCGCACACGCGACCAATTTGAATTCCGTCAAAGCCCACACGACCACGAAGCCATTACGCAGTTTTCGATGCCTTCGGTTCGCGGCCATGTTGCCCGGAATGGTGGGAATCGAAGGGTTCTCTAAGTTTTTCAAAAACTGTTTTTCATATTTTTCCTGTTTTTTATATTTTTCCTGTTTTTCAATCCAATTTCCACTACTGTCTAATCCTCGATAAATAAAACTAATAATGGGGTTTTCTTCATGGTCAGGTTGTCTCAATAATTGTTTAATTAGTTTCTTTGAATCGCTCACTGGTTCGACCGAATCGGCCTTCCAATATAGGGTCGGGGCTGTCCTATAGTTCTGTTTTTAAACCAATTTTATTCTCGACTTCGTGTCGATATATCGGACAGATGGGTCTAATACAACACAACCTATTTACCAGGTTTTCGAGGGGGTCATGTAGGCTGTCGATAGGATTCGACAGAACGACAAACGATCGAGAATTCGAAGAGAAAACTGACCTTGAAGATGGCGCTCGGCCTGGGTGGGCTGCTGCTGTCGGCTTCGTTTCCGACGCGCGTGCGCTGCCTCCGGCGCGACGTGGTCGCGTGTGGCGGTGCCTTAGGCTGGGGGAGGTCGCCGGGAACAGTGGTGTCGGCGCGGGTTGGAGGTTTAGGGTTTCGGCGTTGCGTTTGTCGAAGGTTTCCTCCTCTCTGGTTCGTTCGAATGATATATATATATATATATCAAGTAATGTCGGGTGCATTGTGGCGGAATTTTTTGACCTGTGCTGCTGTGAGCTGGGCTCGAGCCTGGGTCAGGCTCTTTGCTGAGCTGCAGTCGGGCTGGGCCTCCATGGGCAGGCCGGGCTGGGATTTTCTATATACTTATGTATACAAATAGGTATATATATATATATATATATATATATAATTCCATTAATACTATTTAAATAGATATATTCCCATGTATATACACACAAACCTTATATATAATTTATATATTCACATATACACATTTATACAATATACATATATATTATACATTTCTATATATTCATATACACACAAATAACGTATATTTATATATACACCTACACATATATATACATACACGTATACGTATACAATATATTATATATATATATACACATATACAAGTATATTTATATATTTATAAGTATACCTCTACACATATATACAATATATTTTCATATATATATATTATATATATATATATATATATATATATATATAAAAAAATATATATATATATATATATATATATATATATATATATATATATATATATATATATATATATATATATATATATATATATATATGTATATACACATCCACTCATTATATTTATATTTGTATATATATATATATACACACATACACTAATATATATATTTATGTATACATACAAAAACACACATATTTAATATTTATATATAACAATATTCACATTCTCACATATATTAATAAAATAATATAACCAATAAAATAATAATATTAAATAACAATTTTAATAAAATAATATATAACAAAATTTAATATACCAATAATAAGCATTGCATCTATTTGAAATATATCTACATGGAATCTTTGTGTCCACTGGATGCCTACATGGGTTCGGGCTCAGTTCGGATCCAGCCCGGGCTAAAATGGTATAACTGGTCACTCTACGTCAATAATATTAATAATAAATAATTAACTATTTATAATGGTCATGTCACAACTTGGCCTGGTTTTTCCAGTTAGGACATACCTATGGCTCGGCCTTCCCCTACCATGGCTAAACTCTAGTCAAGGCACGCCACTGCACTATCCGTGCCATGATTCCTAGCCGTCTTGTACTTCAAAACTCAACCATGATTAAAATCATCTACCGTAATAATTAAGTAAATAATTATCTAAAATCACTATTTAAATGAAATAAATAGAAATGAAAAAAAAATATTTCCAAATTTCGGGAAGGGAAGCTACAGTCATAGCAGATATGCAACTGGAGGACTCTGTCACATGGGCGCATGACTCTGCCACAGAAGTTCCCCAAATAGAGAGGGCTCATAACGTTCCGGGCTCTACTAGCCCAGTGACTTCTTTCCTTCGCAACCAACAACAGAGTGTTCGACGCTTGAGACTTGGTAAAGGAAAATACTACGATGCCAAGAATCGGGGTGTGCGACACTCTGGGCAAATCTGACGAGGCTCACAAACGAAGTAGGCAAAACTGGGAGAAAATAGCGCTGCTCCACCATGCATGCGCCCAAGGAGATGTTTGGGCGCATAACCCCAACCAGAATGCTTTTGTCTTCAGCAGACTAGGCATCCAGGGTCATACGTCCAAGGCTATACGCCCAGGCTCACTGGATCTATACTATACGCCCACATCAAGGAGGCTCAGACATATTGTCAAGGAGCATGCGCCCAAGGCCAGCCACCAAGGCCTATGCACCCACATCAAAAAGATAGGCCACAATGCGTATAACATGGAGCTGTCTTCAAGGACATCACAGAACTTAGGTATGGGGGTTGCCCCTGCACGTGAACTAAGTCTGGATGCGCCAACTCTCCTTACGAACCCACATGCAAAGCTCGGCGATGCATGCAACATGGGTTGTAAGGCAAAACTCCCTTCCGCTGACTTGTGCGACATAATAAATCATAAGCGTAAAGCGAGGGAGGACATAACAATTCATAATGCACATCCGTGCACCAGTATTGTTATCAACTGTTGCTTCTCCAAAGCAACAAGAGTGCCTCAGAAAAAGTCCGTATTTCGACGGCTGTATTTCTCTGACGATGAAAAGCCACTGTGTTTTCATCCAACATGGCTTCATGGGGTCCCCCTTACGGAAGCCCCAATCAAAGACGGTGGACTACGAACCCAACTTTCTCTCTCAGTTCCGTGAGAAAAAGAAGAAGAAGTCTACCAACAGATGGCCAGCAGGCTGTCACATCTAAAGGGGTCTATATATGTACTCGGTCAAAGGCAAGATTCTGTATGGATGACGAATACTCCCAAGCTGAAAGTAGTATTCTCTCAGAGTCTGAAGCGGATGACCTCCATACTGGGGGTAGCCTTCTAGAGGACGAAAATCCCTTCGAATCTGATGATGACTATCTACCTCCTCTACCTGAAGATGAAGGACTTGTTCACTCGGAGACAGACAATATCAGCACCAATTATACTATTTTTTATGTTTATCCTCGTATGTTATCTACATACATGAGATGGATGGAGAAAGACCTGAAGAAGCCAGTGATCAGACAAGCAAACGGCTAGAGGGTCTTGAAACCGCATTCGCCAAGATCACTGATATATGCTTAATAGTATCATGGCGGTTCAAGCTATTGGGGCTGTTCCTCCACCTCAACAAAACGTTTCGGCCCATGCTAGTCTGGCTCATAGCAGCAATCCTCCTTCACTACAGAGGGAGTATTATTCCGTTGCGCCTCCTCCAAATCTTGTAAAGCTGGGGGTGGCCCTTCGCCAACGACGCTTGACAACCGTTCAGCAGTCGTTTCCTAACACCTGCTCATCAATATGATGCAATTGATTCCCTGGTCGCCTGTCTCGATACCATCTCACACTAAAAAAAGCTTCAAAAGACGGGGATATCTTAACCGTATTCCTCTGAGTGGGAGAAGCTACTGCCCTCCTAACTACAAGCCGCTGACGCCGAATTCATTTGGCGGGTTGACTTCTCCTCGTCAACACATGACATACTTTAACACACAGACTCTACACTTGCCCAAAGACGATCCGTTCTTATCGAAGCTGTTTATTAGCACCTTGCAGGGGTAGCTTTCGAATGGTTCTACAGTCTGCCTGACGGATGTATCAATTCATTTAAAGACTTGGAGAGGTTGTTCTTCAACAGGTTTTACGAGAGTGGCATGCATGTTAGTATGTCCACCCTCATCGAGACTAAGCAAAGGAGGACTGAGTCTGTCATCGCCTTCATCGAATGCTTCAAGCGGATAGCACTGAAGATGCCCTCTGGCATACCGGACTCAGAACTTATGGATACTTGTCGACATAACTTCCTTCCTAGAGTGAAGTTCTGTCTGGGTATACATAAGTATGATACATGGCCCGCTTTTATTGGGGCCGCTGATGTTGCCAAAAATGACGTTCCTAACTTGGAACTACTAGGGTTAAAAATACCCAAATCCGAAGATAAGGGCAAGCATCCTCAAACTATCCCTGTTCGGGGGGTAAAGGGAAAGAAGTCCTGAAGGTCGACACTTCCAAAGGAGCTTCCAATTTTAAGGGCGCCTCCGACAAGCCTAAGGAGACCTTCTCCTTTGATGAAGATGATGTCATTACCATCTTTTATACATTGACGAAGGGTAATAAGCTGATATTGCCTCCACCACGATGTCCTGCAGGGCGAACCAGCTCAACGATCCCAAGTACCGTCTCATTATCAGTACGTACATCATTCCACCAAGGACTGCATCATCCTGAAAAAAAGATACAATAGCTTATCGACAGCCAAGTGATCAACCTCGAAGCTGAAGACAAGGTCGTATCTTCTAACATGATCTCTCTTCAATTTAGTATCTTTCCTCCCACAGAAGTCCCAGACGGCGTGGTCCCGATTCCTAAGGCAATAATGGAAGTCGTCAACCTACAGCCAGCTCGCAACTCAACCTTGGTGCCACTCACGACTGAATATGGTGAGATCATGTGGGTCCATCCGGACCTTGTGCAGGAAGTGACGCAGGGGGTGGTACCTCCTAAAGCAAAAAGGGGCAAGAAATACAAGTCATGTCATATGGTATCCTCTCCAATCTACGAAGTTCTATCAGGCGAGACGCGATCGGAAAAGACTTATCTTCGGACATACGACCCAGCACAAGAAGAAGCAGTACCTTCTCAACCTCCTGCTGCCCCCACAAACTCAGAAGCTGGCCCATCGAAGCCTCCAACTTCGGACAAAGCCAAGCAGAAGGAGACATGGTTTGATAAGTCTCTGAAGGCGCTAACTCCCGAAGGCATGGATCGGCCCTACAACTTTGACATACTGGCACAGCTAGCCACTAAACCTGCCAGGTTTTCTCTGTTCGATCTCTTACGACTCTCCAAAAAATGTGGAAGGCCTTAAGTAAAGCTTTACTACATGCCGACTCTTATCTTGCTGAAGTCAAAGCCTCCGCTCAAGATCCTGTCCTGTCCTCACTGCCATAGTACTATGGAAGTGGTGCCCAACATCACCTTTTCACAGGAGGACATGCTACTAAAAAATAATCGTCATGATAGACCCCTGTACTATACAGGGTATATCAGGGCGATCAAGGTGGACCGCATGCACTTCGATCCAGGATCCTCCCTCAGCATCATTTCTAGAAGTCTGATTCAAATTCTGGGGATCCCTCTTCACAAGCTATCTGCAACCAACACAACTATCATGGCTTTCAATGCTGGTCAAAGCCACCCGCTGGGCAAGATCCGTCTCAAGTGCTAGATCGGTGATCTCCGAATGGAGGTTTCCTGCTATGTGATCGATGCCAATGTATTCTACAACGTCTTGTTGGGACGTCCATGGATACACGAGAACATGAACGTTCCTTCTATACTTCACCAGTGCTTCAAATACGTCAACAGTGTGGTGTCGTAAAGATGGAGTTTGTCGATGTCGATCCTTTTAAGGGCATCGAAGCCTACTATGGAGATTCAGTACTTTACCAATCTCCGCCCCCAAGGATGACGACAACGAAGCTGACAATGAAGCTGAAGCAAGTTCATCCTCCAATGATGGTCTCCTGATCATCTGAGTCAAAGGACGTACTACTACAAAAAGTACTCTGAAGCCTCACACAATCTGTTTGAAAAAGAAGAACCCTGACAAGGTCAAACCATTGACCATCACTCTCAGCAAGACATCCCGGGAGGAACCTACTGATGCCCGTCGTCCCAATCCTGAAGAATTACCCTTCGTGGTGAACTCGACCAAGACTGTGGCTCCTCTTCCAGATGATGATCCTCTCAATGAGTATATCAATACTCGTAATAATGTACCTTCAGCGGATGATGTTATCCCTGAAGAAGAACTTGCGTATTTCCTTAGTAGAGGTTTATCTTTGAATTACCCCGATGTCTATCAATCTGTAAACCACTATATAGATAAGATATACGGTCTACAGCACGACATGGGATCGCACCTCTACATGCCGATCATGACGCCCCACCTACGGGAAAAAGTTTACCCAGAAGATATCATCTGCTTCATCGTTCCAGCCAGAAAGAAGGATGAAGAACTAATCATCTTCGGTCGTACAATTGGTGAAGGAAAGTTCGTTCCAGACTCTACTTCTCCCAAGCACAACACAGAAGCTGACTATGACTAGGGAAAATGCAACTTTTTCGGTATAGTCGACAGGACAAAAATATCATCCAGAACATGAGATATGACATCAAAAGCGACCAGGGACTAAATTACGGCTGAGGACGACAGTTGCCAATACAATACTTTGCTCCTCCCGGCAAACCCGAGAACTACTATCAACGAAGCGGTGTTGGTTTGGGTTATGTCACTCCTCCAACAACTCCCGAAAGATCAAATGATGAAGCAGATCGTTGTTCTCATTCTTCTGATTCCTCCCTCTGGGACTCAGACTCCAGCATCGGTGATATGCTCAAGACAACTCTGTCCGCCAACATGGTTTCCGTTGACCAAATTGCAGACGATGTCCAATCAATCGAGCTTGAACAACGGGCTCAAAAGTTGGATACTAGTTGGGAGCTGCACTTCGAACAACATGAACCACCAACCGAAGACGAAGTCATCCAAGTCAATTTAGGAGATGAATCATCTTTTAAACCAATCTTCATCAGCAAAAGTCTATCTGGCGATGAACGCCAATCTCTTATACAGCTTATAAGAGAATACATCGACGACTTTGTTTGCCATTGATTGTAAAAGTACAGAACAGTTTTATGGGAGGACTGAACTTAGACTCATAATACAAACTCGCTTGTACAAAGAAAGCCTAGGGACGAAAACCTAGGTACAACAATCTAAGTACAATTATTTATTTTAGATTCTGGGGGGTGACGATAGAGGCTCGGGATGGCGACGGCAGCCCTGCCTTACTCCTTGGACGATCGGTATGCAGCCTTGGCTCCTGTGAAGAGATGGTTGGCGTTGATGAATAAATGCTCTTCTTGCTCTCCTCGTGTTGCTCTTCTGACTTCTCTCTTTCTCTGTGTATTTTCTCTCTGATTATTAGAGGGAAGCTCTCTTTGTCTATCTCCTTCTGATCGTGTATATGTTACAAGGGAATGGTACCTTGCTATTTATAATAGTGGGGGCATCATTAGGGTTTGGATGATTACCCATTCTCAAAGTGGCGGGGGCCTGACGTATAATCAATCGGGACCATTAATTTTGGGCGTGAAGGATCTGGGCCATAAATAGGGATAGTATTGAATCCTGTGAATGATTAATGCTGATTGCTTTAAATCTTCATGATTGGTTGTGTCAAGCTTGGATTTCTCACCACGTGTCCCATTGGCTTGATCATGAATGATATGACCGGATCTCATTAATTATGAGGATAACGTTAAATATGGTCATTAGGATCTGGTAAATCTCTGATTGATCTGCATCCCATAATCATCCTTGCTACCAGCTGTCAAGTCGTGGGGGCCATTGGATCTCTGCCACGTGTCTTAATGGTGGACCCTGTCAGAACCGCATGATATCCATGAATCGCATGAGACAGCATCTTAGTGAGCCGCATAGGTATAGTACTTGCGAGCCGCATGGGATAGTTTCTCGGTGAGCTGCATATATATAATACTTGCGAGCCGCATAGGATGGCTTCTTGGTGAGCCGCAGGAAGGTGATTCTCACCAGCCTCATGAAGCTGTTCTTCACTGGAGCCGCATGGGAGTAGCCACGTGTCAATCTCGGATCGTGTCAGAGATTTTCTCCTATTCCCAAAGAGTCTGTCATTATGACAGGACCATTATGACACTTCATGTCAGAGCCGTCAGCTGTCAAAACATGGCAGAGCATTGAATAGGGCCATTACTCGATGGCCAGCTGTGTGAAGGGGTCCCATGGGGACACGTGGTGTTAATCGAGCCGCATATCTCTGTTGGTCGTATGTGAGTCGCATGTACTTCTGAACCGCATACGGCTAGGGGGCTCTTTGAACCGCATAGGACTGTCCCTATGTAAGCCGCATGGACTCTCCTGCCCCGAGCCGTATGAGACTAAGAGTCTCTCTGAACCGCATGGGACTGCTCATGTATGAGCCGCATGGGGTTCTCCTGTTCTGAGCCGCATAGATCATCATTCTGATATTTTCTATGCTTCTACAAGACCCCCTTCAAAGTTTGTCAATTTGCAAAATTGAAATACTTTGAATAAGAAGCATGGCCTTTGCTGACCGCATGGATGATTCAGCCGCATGGATTTATCTGGCCGCATGAGCTGTTAGGCCGTATAGACTTTTTGCCACGTGTTCCAACCACGTGTGCAAATCTTCTACATTAAATGCCCTTGATTTGCCGCCTCTTGGGGGAGGATCCCAAGGGTCAGTTTTGTTTTGACCGAAGCATTTTTCCTTTATTCTTTTAGGCGGCACATGGATCGAGGCGTTTGTAGAATTGGACTTGCTGGAGGATTATTTGTGGACCTGTTACCCTAGGCGTACCTTGGTTTTAGGTACGGATAACAAGTTTGGTCAGGATATCCGGAACAGCTATGGCAAAGTGGTCATGGGTGCTCTGGATATTGGGAAAAAGAATACCGTAGAGCAGCTGGGCTCCCGGGGCATGGTAAGATGGTAGATTTATGCTAAGAAGCTTAGCAAGGGATATTTGTGGACGTATTATCCTTGGCGTACCCTGGTTCAGGATACGGATAATGGGATGAAAGGAAACCAACATATTTGCTCAGAGGTTATGAGAACATGGCAAACATGAGGGTTTTACCGTAGAATCTTCCTGCTCAGAGGTGAGAACATGGCAGGGGAGACTTCACGAAAGATATTCGTGGTCAATAGCGGACATTTGTGGTCAATGGAGGACATTTGTGGTCAACAGAGGACATTTGTGGTCAATAGAGGACATTTGTGGTCAACAGAGGACATTTAGGGTCAACAGAGGACATTTGTGGTCAACAGAGGACATTTGTGGACCTATTATCCTTGTCGTACTCCGGTTGTAGGTACAGATAATAGGTTGAAAGGGGACCGACATACTTGCTCAGAGGTAATGTGGACATGGCAAGCATGAAGGTTTCTTCGACGGAGCCTTTCCACTCAGAGGTAATGAGGACATGACAGGAGTAGGCTCAATGAAGAGGGTATATATAGAACGACTCAGAGGTAGGAGAACGTGGAAGTTCTATGCGAGGGGGCGGTTTGTTTTTGGTGGAAGTGAAAACGACTCAGAGGTAATGAGGACATGGCCGTTTCGAAAATTTGTGGATCGATTACCCTTTTTGTGTACTGGGAGCGCGGGTAGTGGATCATGAGGGAGGATCTCTTCCAGGAAGAAAGTTCAGAGGTATAATCATACGTGACTTACTATCTGAAAGAGTGACCGAAATATGAGTTCAGAGGCACCAGCGGGTACATGACTCGGTAATTTAGAATATTGAGAAAGTGTGAGTGCAGCGGCACCAGCGGGTATATGACTCGATAATCTGAAATGTTGTGGATGTGAGTTCAGCAGTACCAGCGGGTACATGACTCGATAATCTAAAATTTTGTGGATGTGAGTTCAGCGGTACCAGTGGGTACATGACTCGAAGATCTAAAATGTTATGGATGTGAGTTCAGCGGTACCAGCGGGTACATGACTCAAGTTCTTGGAGAGAATGTCGTTTAGACATAATATTTCTTGAGGAACTTGCCGTTGACGGGCAACATGAGCAAGTCTCCGTTTTGTTTTGCGAGGCGGGAAGCTCCGTTGGAGAATACTGTCTCAATGATAAATGAGCCTTCCCACTTTGGCTGAAATTTGCCGACGGTCTTGTGAGTCATAACCATCGGCCTCCGGACTGCCAGGACGAGATCGTCCACCTGGAATGTTCTAATTTTTACCTTCTTGTTGAAGGCTCCAGAGATGCGTGCTTGGTATAGCTCTATTCGTTGCTGAGCCAAGAGGCACTTTTCATCTAGTGCCTCCAATTCCTGTAGCCGACGATGGTAATTTTCGTCTGTCGTCAATTGATGCATGAGGGCGACGCGTAGTGAGGGGATCTGAGTCTCCAATGGGAGGACTGCTTCACTCCCGTACACCAGGGAGAATGGTGTATTCCCGGTGGCTGTTCGAACTGTGGTACGATAAGCCCATAAGCATTCACCGAGCTTCTCGTTCCAGTCGTGTTTATTGGAGGAGACAAATTTCTTGAGGAGTTTAATGATTATTTTATTGAATGCCGCTGCCAACCCGTTTGCTGCCGGGTTGTATGGTGTCGAAGCGACATTCTGAATACGGTGCTTATCGCAGAACCGATAGAAAGTATGGCTTGCAAACTACGGACCATTATCATGGATGATCCTTCGGGGCAGTCCAAAGCGGTAGATAACGTGATGCTTAAGGAAACTGATCACGTTTGAAGTCTTGACTTCTGCGAGTGGGACAGCTTCCGCCCACTTGGAGAAGTAATCAGTGATCGTAAGTATGAAACGATGTCCTCGGGAGGAAGGTGGGGTGATTGGACCAATGATGTCCATTCCCCATGCTTCGAATGGCCAGGACGCCACTGTCGGATATAGAAACTCGGACGGTTGGTGAATGAAGTCCGCGTGGACTTGGCAGGCTTTGCATTTTTTTAGCGTAATCTATCGCATCTGCCACTATTGTGGGCCAATAGTCGCCCATTCGGCGAAGGCGATCTTGCAGTTTTGGGCCGCGCTGGTGGGCCCCGCAGATACCGTCATGAGCTTCTCGTACGGCTTCTTTGGCTTCTGCGTTTGACAGACACCGAAGCAGTAATCCATCGTAGGAGCGGCGATACAGCATTTTTGTCTCTGTATCGTAGAAGAATCTGAGAGAACGCCGTCTGATAGAAGTGGCTTCCTTTGGGTTCTCGGGCAGGATGTCGTAGATGACAAAGTCGATGAATGGTTGTCTCCAATCTGGGGCATCATCGATCGTGTGGGTGGAATAACTCGCAACGAATTGTACATTATTCTTGGGACAGACCAGTTCATGGCCTATCACATCCACTGATTGGCGATCATAGTTCGGAACTGCTAGGGAAGCGGCAAGACCAGCTAGGGCATCGGCTTCAATATTTCGGAGTCTGGGGACATGCTCGATGAAGAACCCCTCGAATGACGAGATGACATCGATCGCTATTTGGTGATAGGGGATCATGTCTTTGTGGAGGACTTCGTATGAGCCCCGGATCTATTTGACGATTAACTGAGAATCGTCGTATGCTTCAAGATATTCTACCCTCAGCTCTCTTACAAGTTGGAGGCCAATGACCAAAGCATTGTACTCGGCCACATTGTTAGAACAGGGCTCTGTGAGAGAGTAAGCGCGGTTAATCACCAATCCGGAAGGGGAGATCAGCACTACCCCGACTCCGATGACTATATTGTCTTTAGGTCCGGTCCTTGAAGTACCATCGAAGAACATTCGCCATATATTATCGTGAGAGGTTGCATGCGAGTCGACGACCTCATCTGGGATCTCTTCATATATCTTGGAGGACTCCGAGCCTGGGTGGGCTGCTAAGAAGTCTGCCAGGGCTTGACCTTTGACTACCTTTTGGGGGACGAAGATCATATGATAAGGGGACAGCAGTATTGCCCATGTAGCGAGGCGAGAGCTGAGTGCCCCTGGTTTAGTCATGAGGACCCTGAGAGGGTTGACTCGTGAGATCATATGTATCGTTTGTCCGGTGACATAGTATCGCATTTTCTGAATGGCGAACACCAGGGCGAGGCATTCCTTCTCCACAGCGGTGTATCGGTGCTCTGGTCCAATCATCATTCGGCTGAGGTAATATATGGCCTGTTCATGGCCTGCGTCGTTGTTCTGTGCCAGCAGAGCCCCGAGGGAGTGTTCCATTACTCGTACATAGAGCAGAAATGGTTTTCCAGGAACTGGGGCCACCAAAACTGGAGGATTTGACAAATATTCTTTGATGCTGTCGAAAGCACGCTGACATTTCTCATCACATACGAATGAGACTCCTTTCTTCATGAGGTGCATGAACGGTCGGCATCGTCCGGAGAGGTTGTAAATGAACCTCCTGATGTAGGCTAGCCTCCCTTGGAGGCCTCTGAGTTCACGGAGATTTCTCGGGGGACCCATCTTCATGATTGCTTTTGTCTTCTCAGGGTCTACATAGATATCCTTTGCAGTGATGATGAAGCCTAAGAACTTCCAACTGGATACGCCCAGAAAGGACTTCGTAGGGTTCATTTTCAAATTGTGCGCTCGCATTAGGTCGAATACCATCATTAGATCCTGCAGATGGTCTCCTTTGTAGCGGCTCTTAACGGCTATATCGTCAACGTAGCACTCCACTGTCTTGCGTAAGTGGTCTCTGAAGATGATGCTCATGGCTCTTTGATAGGTGGCGCCGGTATTCTTCAAACCGAAAGTCATGACTGTGTAGCAGTACGTGCCAATTGGCGTTCGGAATGATGTATGCTTTTCGTCATCAGGAGACATTTTTATTTGGTTGTACCCCGAGAAGCCATCCATGAATGACATACGTTCGAAGCTGCAGGTATTGTCGATCATGATGTCTGTGATAGGAAGGAGGAATTCATCTTTGGGGCACGCCTCGTTCAGATTGCGGAAGTCGATACAGATTCGAATCTTCCCATTTTTCTTAAGGATGGGTACTATGTTGGCGACCCAGTCTGGATGTTGCTCCTCACGATTGAAGCCCGTGGCTATCAGTTTGTTGACTTCGGCTTCGATTGCATCCATGATGCCTGGGCGAAAGCGTCGTTGTTGTTGTTTGACTGGCTTTACATATGGCCGAATGTTGAGTTTGTGAAGAGCAATATCGGGATTTAACCCTGGCATGTCTTCATAGCTCCAGGCGAACACATCAATGTATTCTCTGACAAGTTCTAGCAGCGACTCCCGTTCTTCGTCTGCTAGGCTTTTACTGACGAAGATTGGTTTTGGAGAAGATTCGCTGCCGAGGTCAACCTGTATAACCTCATCTTCAGTAGGAGGTTCTCTCAGTTCGAACCACTTTTCCTATTGTGCGTCCAATTGCTGGGCCCACGGCTCTAGCTTAAGGATTTCGGGGATGTCTTCGTCTTCTTCGTAACCGTCGGCGAATGCCATATTGACTTTCATGACTTGTCTGAACACATCTCCGATACTGGTATCCGAGTCCGAAGTTGGTGACGTGGTTGAATGTGACTGCCAGTCACATTCTTCATCTGAACTCTCAGGGGTTGTAGTAGGCGTCACATACCCCGACCCGCATCGAGTTTTGCTATAGTAGTCTCATGGTTTGCCCGCCAGGACTGGTGGCTTCAAAGGTAATCGTCGCCCAGTGCCATAGTTCAAACCTGGCATCGTCTCCAGATCATACCCCTGTTTCTGTATGAAATATTTGGATTGGGGGCTATAGAGATACATAGGCAGTCTTCCGGCATCTGACCCGAGGTCGGCTTCCTCTATGGTGAGGGGATACGGGTTGTTCGTCCGGCCGAAGATGATCGGATGATCCCCTTCCTCGATTATTCGGTAAGCATCTTCTACTGGAGTAAGCTGGATCGCGGTGTACACATTTGTCACTTGTGTGTGTAGGTAAGTGCCTATACCGTGTTCCATGGCATACATTGTACATAGCTTATTGAGCTCGGTGTAGTTCAAAGATAACCCTTTATTGATGAAGTAAGGTATCTTTTCTAGGGGATTACATCAACTGCGGAGGGAACATCAGTATGGGCGGCCACGTACTTGGCTAACTCTGGTTCCTCTTCGGCTACCCCCTGTGTGAATGAAGACTGAGAGGATGTCCTGGAAAGCTTGATTGTCAGTGGTTCAGTTGATGGAATAAAGCGTGGCGTTGTTGGCAGACTAGCGACCCCCAGTTTGGCACTTGATGTGGGGCGAGGAGTGGCTTATTCGCTAGAAGTGTCAGACCTTGCATATGGGTGACGACCCTTCTTGGGAAGGCGTATCGTCAGTGGCCTATCGAAGGGATTGAGCTTCTCCATTTGGGGTTGACCGACACTCGGCAGTCTGACTGTCAGTGGCCCCGTTGTGGGTCTCGGCACTTGGCCGGACCTTGACAGCCGGATTATCATCTGCTCTTCTTGCACCGAGAGGCTGATCGCGTCCTTCCGCAGAGTGGTAGTAAAGGGTGCGGACTTACCCGATTTACGAGCTTGGAGGTGAATCGTCAGAGGTCCTTCTGATCCCGTGGCCATTTCGGTACCAGCTTGTTCATTTCCTTCATCAAGGTGCCTCTTCGACTTTTCGTATAGGCAGGAATCCGAGTAATAAGATTCAACCCCTTTGAAGGGATCGATGTCAGCAAATTCCATCTTCACAAAGCCGTGTTTGTCGACATATTTGAAGCACTGGTGTAGCATAGAAGGTACGATCATGTAATCGTGTATCCATGGGTGCCCCAAGAGGATGTTGTAAGAAGTGTCTGCATCTATGACGTAGCAGGTGACTTCGGATTGGAGGTCGCCAATTTGACACTTCAGACGAATCTTCCCAATAGGGTAGCTCCTGCCCGAATTGAAACCGCTGATGGCGGTGCTTGTAGGCATCAGGCGATGCATTGGGATGCGGAGATGATGTAGCAGACCCTTCGGGATGATGCTTATGGAAGAGCCAGGATCTATGTGCATCCGATCCACCTTCACGTCGCCGATGTATCCCGTGTAGTATAGCGGGCGATCGTGTAGGTTGGTTTTGATGAGCATGTCCTACGGAGTGAAGACGATGTTGGGCATTGCTTCCGTGCAGGCACTATCTTGGAGATCCACGGGTGAGTCCTCCCCGGTGAGGTTGGATTGAGCCAGATAGACATCGACATTTTGGAGTGCTTCGTTTAATGCAATATGAACGTCCTTGGAGAGCCTTAGGAGTTCGTACAGTGACAACTTGGCCGGTGTGTTAGCCAATTGTGCTAAGATGTCAAAGTTGTAGGGCCTCTCTAGCCCTTGGACTGCCTCTTTTCGGAGGGATTTGTCGAGGCGAGTCTCCCTCGGCCTAGGCTTGTCGGTCGTCGAAGGCTGAGCCGGTCCCGGAGCCTCAGTTGTAGTGGGTTGATGATTTTCGGCTGGATTGTCAACCACAGGTTGGGATTGCGCTTCGGACCGCGTGACGATGGCTGTAGCTTCCTCGTTGTTTGCCCAGATTGTGTGGCAGGTCCTGACTTTTCCACTTTTCTTTTTGTTGGTGGAAGAGGGTGTGGGCCGAGTCACTTCTGACACCAAGTCTGGATGGATCCACATGACCTTCCCTCGTGATATGGTGAGGGGTACTAGACCGGCAGCCTGATCTCGGGAAGGTGGAAGATTGGTAATCTCCATTATCGCTAGAGGGATGGGGACCACCCCGTCTTGAGTCTTCGTCGGCAGGAAGCTGCCGAATTGTACGGACACCATATTGGCCGCCACGGTTACCTCTTCGAAATCGATGGCCAGAGCGTTCGAATCGATGAGGTTCTGGATGTACCATTTCAGCTGGTAGCAATCGTGTGTAGCATGATGAACATAGCGATGATAATGGAAGTACTTTGGATTCTCCATCTCTGCCGGCCGTGTTTTCTGTCTTGGTGGAGGAAGCTGAATTCTGTCCCCCTTGTATGAGCATGTCCAAGATGGGCTTGACGTGACTATCTTCGAAGGAGTAAGTGATTTGCGGCCATTGTTTGTCTGCGGGCTTCGGCTCAGGTTTTTGTGCTGTATCGGCCACCATAGCCTGCTTTCCCTTGTTGTCCTGATTGTTGGAGGGGCTACCCCCATTATCGTTGTTGGGACGCTTGCCCTTGTTTTCTCCTTCCGAGATATGCAATCCCAGTTGGCGAGCCTTCTTCAGTCGTTCTTCGGCGCTTGTGGTGCTGATGATGAACGTCTTCCAATCTTTGAATTGACTTTCGCCCATCCAGAGACAGATCGTTGGAAGCAGTCTCTTTTGGCAAATTTCAATCAAAGAGGAATCTGGATTTCCGGAGGACAGCTTCATGGCGGTTTGGCGAAACCGCTCAATATAGTTCCTTGTCAACTCCTTCTCTCCTTGGACGACGTCTATGAGGGTGGACATGGTGACGTCCTGCCCTACTTCGTAGAATCTCTCCAAGAACAGGCACTTGAAGCCGACGAAGGAGTGGATGCAGTTGTCCGACAGATTGCGATACCAGTCGAAGGCGACTCCTTCCAATGTCCCAATGAATAATCGCATGAGGATAGCATCATCATAGGGCAGATGGTCGGTGGTGACCTCGAAGTAAATGATGTACCGACTTGCTGAGGTATTGCCATCGTATGGTTGATATTGAACGGCTTATATTTTGGTGGAAATGGCACATTCCTCCATTCGGCAGGGTATGGTTGCCGCATTCTGAGGTCTTGAGCATTTTCTCGGGCATGGAACATGGCTCGAAGCTCCTGGACCTCTCTTCTTACTTCTCGGGCCTCATCTGTTGCGGTAGGGGCGGTTATTTTGGGAGGATTATTGCCCGGGTTTGGTGCTGCAGAGTTCGAGTCCGCATTGACCGCGGGACCCGTGCTCGTTTGGCCAGGTGTTCCTCCTTGCAGAGTTGGAAAAGCGGCTTTGATTTAATCTACAGACTTGACCAAGGCCTGCAGTATAGCCTCCAAAGTGTCGATGCGTTGGCGATCGCTGGAAACACCTTGGTTGCTGTCCGTCATGAACACCGTCCTCACATGAGGAGTGATGGAAGGAACGGTGGAGGATGTGCCCTCCGAGTCGTACCCATGCACCGAGAAGTCATCGGGGTAGGTGGAAATGTTCTCTTCGGGCTCGGACTCGGTGGGAACGGTTTCCCCAGCCTCGGAGCTTGCTTCGTCTTGAGAGCCATGGATGTCCTCGGGGACATCAGCGTCTGTTGTACCTGATGGGAGAGTTGTTTCCCCGGGCTCGGCTCCTTGAAACATCGGATTGTTGTGTATGTTCGGAGGAGTGCTACCTCCAGTTCCCACGACCCCCAGCGATGTGGATGATGAATTTCCTTTTACAGCAGATTTTGTCTTTGAACGGGTGTGTTGGAATATTCCGGTGGAGGACAACCGTTTAGACGACGGTTTCTTAGCTGCAGTGGTTGATATCTTGGGGCTGGAGATGCTTGTCTTCTTTTCTCTTCCCTCGGCGGGGATTTTTTGAGTGGAATTGCAGGAGACAATAGGAGGTGCCTCGTCCTCTGAGCTCGGATGCTGTAGTCTTTGGAAGACGGATGGCCGGTCTTCTATTGTTGTCGCGTTGTTGCAACAGCAGTTGACGATGATTTGGGTGCAGTGATGTCCAAACGAGGACTTTTTGCACGCCGAGGCTCCTTCTCTTTCCTTGCGCTTGTGGAGGATCGCTTCACGCAGGTCAGAGGAACCACTTTGTCCTTTTGCCGTCGGGGACTGGACTCGAGCGGTTCTATACAACTTTCCATCAGAGGCCCGTGTGATAATCAATGGGACGCCCCGATAGTTAGAGGTTGGGACAGCTAACTGGGCTTGGTGAGCCCGCGCTGCCCGAGACTTCCTCCTTTTAGCACTTGCGGGTGCGTAATAGGAGGAGTCCAAGTTGAATACCACAGAGTCTGGCTTATCATCCAGAGAACCATCAGGGTCAGGACCGCATGAGAGACGGTCGAAGACTGATCGAGAGAAGCGTGGAACGGACGCTATGCGGCTAGAATTGGGTACCGTGCAGGCTGTCTGCATGCGGTTGTCTTCTGCCGTTGGATGAGTTATTTTTATGCGGCTAGGAGTCACGACCGTGCAGGCTGGCCGCATGCGGTTGGCAATTGTGGCCGCATGGATTTTCTGCAAGCGATTGACTTTCTTAGCCGTATGAGTTTCATCCATGTGGTTGGCAACTATAGCCGCATAAGCTATACGGCTGACAGATGTGGCCGCATGAATTTTCTTTATGCGGCCGGCGGATGTAGCCGCATGAGCTTTCTCCCTGCGGTTAATACCCTTATGCGGCTCGGATCGCATAGAGTTCCTCTTTGCCCCTGCAAGTCCAGCATTATAGTATTTTCTTCTGCCGGACTTGGGGACAGCAGAGTCGTCTATGATCTGAAGTGGGGCCGCGGGAGAGTCTTCCCCGCCGTTTTGAGCAACAAAGGGTATTTCTGCAAGAGCTTCAGTAGGAACAAAGGATCGGGGCCTCCACTCCTTGCGGGCCTTCTTTGTGCGGGCTCGTTTCTGGACCGGGCCAGCGCTCTTGTCGGAGAGTATTTCTTCGAACGCCTGTTGGTCGAACCGGGCGACCATCTTCTGTTGCGTAGAGCCAAGCTTGGCTGCATCCGATTGCGTCACCAACTCCTCAGCCATGGAGAAGTTTGTCCCCAGCAGAGTCGCCATCGTGTTTGCCATTGATTGTAAAAGTACAGAACAGTTTTATGGGGGGACTGAACTTAGACTCACAATACAAACTCGCTTGTACAAAGAAAGCCTAGGGACAAAAACCTAGGTACAGCAATCTAAGTACAATTGTTTATTTTAGATTCTGGGGAGTGACGATAGAGGCTCGGGAAGGCGACGGCAGCCCTGCCTTACTCCTTGGACGATCGGTATGCAGCCTTGGCTCCTGTGAAGAGATGGTTGGCGTTGATAAAGAAATGTTCTACTTGCTCTCCTCGTGTTGCTCTTCTGACTTCTCTCTTTCTTTGTGTATTTTCTCTCTGATTATTAGGGGGAAGCTCTCTTTGTCTATCTCCTTCTGATCGTGTATATGTTACAAGGGAATGGCACCTTGCTATTTATAATAGTGGGGGCATCATTAGGGTTTGGATGATTACCCTTTCTCAAAGTGGCGGCGGCCTGACGTATAATCAATCGGGACCATTAATTTTGGGCGTGAAGGATCTGGGCCATAAATGGGGATAGTATTGAATCCTGTGAATGATTAATGCTGATTGCTTTAAATCTTCATGATTGGTTGTGTCAAGCTTGGATTTCTCACTACGTGCCCATTGGCTTGATCATGAATGATATGACCTGATCTCATTAATTATGAGGATAACGTTAAATATGGTCATTGGGATCTGGTAAATCTCTGATTGATCTGCATCCCATAATCATCCTTGCTACCAGCTGTCAAGTCGTGGGGGCCATTGAATCTCTGCCACGTGTCTTAATGGTGGACCCTGTCAGAACCGCATGATATCCATGAACCGCATGAGATAGCGTCTCAGTGAGCCGCATAGGTATAGTACTTGAGAGCCGCATGGGATAGTTTCTCGGTGAGATGCATAGGTATAATACTTGCGAGCCGCATGTGATGGATTCTTGGTGAGCCGCAGGAAGGTGATTCTTACCAGCCGCATGAAGCTGTTCTTCACTGGAGCCGCATGGGAGTAGCCACGTGTCAATCTCGGATCGTGTCAGAGATTTTCTTCTATTCCCAAAGAGTCTGTCATTATGACAGGACCATTATGACACTTCATGTCAGAGCCGTCAGCTGTCAAATCATGGCAGAGCATTGAATAGGGCCATTACTCGATGGCCAGCTGTGTGAAGGGGTCCCATGGGGACACGTGGTGTTGATTGAGCCGCATATCTCTGTTGGTCGTATGTGAGCCGCATGTACTTCTGAACCGCATGCGGCTAGGGGGCTCTTTGAACCGCAAAGGACTGTCCCTATGTAAGCCGCATGGACTCTCCTGCCCCGAGCCGCATGAGACTAAGAGTCTCTCTGAACCGCATGGGACTGCTCCTTTATGAGCCGCATGGGGTTCTCCTGTTCCGAGCCGTATAGATCATCATTCTGATATTTTCCATGCTTCTACAGTCTTCGCATGGAGCTATGAAGACATGCCAGGCTTGGACCCTAAAGTCTCCATGCACCACTTGAATATTTTGTCTAAAGCTAAGCTAGTGAAGCAGGAACAACGACGATTCTGACCAGACGTCATGGAGGCCATCGAAAATGAAGTCAAGAAGCTCATTGTCAGTGGATTCATTCGCGAAGAACAATGCCCAGACTGGGTTGCCAACATCGTTCCAGTCATGAAAAATAACGGTAAAGTTCGAGTCTGTATCGATTACCATGATTTGAACTCTGCATGCCCGAAGGACGAGTTTTCTATCTATCACCGACGTAATGATCGACAATACTTGCGGCTTCGAGAGGATGTCCTTTATGGATGGGTTCTCAGGCTACAACCAGATCAAGATGTTCCCCGACGACGAAAAGCACACATCTTTTCGAACACCATTGGGGGTATACTTCTATACGGTGATGCCCTTCGGATTGAAGAATGCAGGGGCGACATATCAGCGAGCCATGAACATAATTTTTTGTGATCATTTGTGTCACGACCCGCTCCCGAATAATTGGACACGAGTCGGACACGCCCAGCCTTCATCGTTAGACACAATAAAGTAAGATGTACCAATCTATAGGAAAATCTAACCAGATAAACATGAATATATATACAATCACAACATCTATAAAACGTTTCCAGAATGATCACCGTAATCTACCGATCATAATATCATAAAAGTACTAGAGACAACAAGAATAAACTACACCGTGAATTCTATGAACAATATCTAGGAAAGTAAAACAGTCAAAACCTGAAGCCTCAAGATAAGTCTCATCCTGCTCAGCTAATATCCCGGGCTCTAGCCCATAAAGTAGAACAATACCCTGCAACATATCCAGGTCAGGAACGGAGCTCGTATATCCAAGGAAATGAATATGAACATTATGGTTTGAACAAGAACACAGGAAATGTAAATAAAGTATGAGAAATGAGAACAAGACATGAATCCTGAATATGAATACTGAAAGTAAATACAGAAAACATGATATGAGTCCTGAACATGAAATACAACCTGAACATGAAATGCAACCTGAATCCTGAAATGTGCAACATATCGAAATACATCCAGAGTGTGTGATCGGCTTGGGTAGATTCAATAAACATGAAATGGTATGGCTTGGGTCCCGCGTGCACGATGCGGGCCTAAGCTATTCACATGAATAGTAACTCGGGTTTGATCAAACATCTGTAGTAGTTCCCTTCCCAAACACAAGTAAATTCAAGAAACATGATACAAGACAATCTCGTGATATATTATGTCAGCCAGAAGATACAAGAATGAATATACAAGACATAAAAAAATGAACAAATCCGAGGAGTATACTTTCCTTGATCAGGGTGATCAAGTGTGGGATGTAAAGCTGGAAATCCTCCTGTCAAGTGATGTGTAATATTTTATTAAGATAACAGTTAAACAACTAAATTTATTTACCATAAATATAAGCTACTAGTTATTTCCTTGGTCTTATAGAGCATACTATAGTTATCTCTATATTTTATCAATCATCCTAGTTAAATCTCAAGTAATCACCTCACTTAACATTCCTAATCATGGGTGTTCTTATAGGTTACTACTATATTCTAGAATATTTATATATATATATATATATATTTTATATATATATATATATATATATATATATATATATATATATATATATATAACTACAAGTATTTAACTAAAGAAACATGGCACAGGTAGTTTAAAACTTATATAGGATGGTACAATATCAGTCTTAGGAATCAGGCTTGGTAGAACTGATATACCGGTCCAGTCCATAAGACTGATACTCTATCTGTCTAATCCTTCTCAGGGCTGATGTAGATCAGTTCCTACTAAGACTTGGATTGAACCATTCCTATGATAGTACTGATACAATTCAATCCTAGCTAAGGCTGATATAAAGCAGTCCTAAATGCTACACAACCAATCCATTATCATAGCCATCCACCTCGCAATTGGAAACCTTCCAAATTCTTAGAACACCGATACAATAGTTCACTTCATAGGTGGAACTGATACTCTACTGTTCAGTTTCAGAGATGGGACTGATGCTCTACTGTTCAATTTCAGAGATGGGACTGATGTAGGTCAGTCTTTCAGGTAGGACTTACATACCAGTCCTGAGCCCATGGCCAACTTGAGTTCGCCAAAATATGTAAGCTACAACTATACTGCAGGTGTTCCTATCTTCAATGTTAACCATGTTTGCAATAGCCATTCATTCCTATTAGTCAATTCAGTCTTGGCTTTTATCAACACAACCTTTCCCAAAATCATTAGTTGAAAACTAACAAATTCCTATGGAGATACCAATCAAAATATTCTAACCTCAACCTCTCATATCCCTGTCCCAGCTTCTGTTAACATGGATAACAAAATTTAGACATATTCTCAAGGTTTCAATAATGAAACCAACTCATTCTAACTCATAAGTCAAGTATCTGTGAAACATCTGCTCTCAACAGAGTGGTACCCAAAGGAAACTATAAAATTGTTCAAAAGGACCCCTCAATTTTCAGAGTAAAACTTAGAGAAATAAGCCACTCTACTGTATCAGTAATAACCTAATACTCTAATCTCAGGTAAGCTTCTTGCGTTCAAAACCTCCTTCCAACTGTCTATCAGAGATCAACTGCTAAACAGTTCATAACATGAACTGTCAGCAAACAATGCATTCCTCTAAAATGAGTGAACATCTAGCTGGAATGAATAAATAAGATTTATCCAATATCAAAAATAATCCAGTTTCCCCATAGGTTCAACATAAATCTTCAGCAAAATATATGTCCCGACAGTTGAACTCAAAATTTTTAAACAACAGTTAAACTTCACAATGCTTAAAAAGAACAGAGCAAACGAAGAATTTGACAGCTAGTACTGCCACTCCTCTCCATGGTCAACATCTACCCGACACAGCAACCAACTCGATCATGAATCTGGTCACATAAGGCGGCCCAGACACGACTATGAGTAGGCAACCACACAATGTGATTCCAACCCCTGCATTCGACCACAACCCCGCCCATCTACCATCAGACCTATTTAAGTGCTAAACACAATATTAAAATAAAGAATAATACCTGAAGATGGCGGTTAAATCTGGGACATGACACTCTCACAGGACACGAACATAGCAGCCTATTCGCGTCCAGAAGAATACAAGCTCTATTTAATCATTTCATCAAACAGGGGTAATACATGAGAAATGAATCAATTTAGAGGAATTCAAATATTTAATCGAGGAAAGTTCTCAGGAATCCATTAAAAAAGGATCACAAAAATACACTCACCAAATAATCCATGCCGATCTTCGACAGAAATCGATCGAACTACTGATGTAACGTCCTCTGTTCGAACTCATCAAAAAATTGCAGATTACGAACAACGAATGCATCAGACTAAATCCCAAGGAAAATTTCAGATCAAAACTCACCGATCGGCTCTATCTCCTGGAGAAGAACACTGGAATGCAATGAATCAATCGATCCCGCTATCGATCGTCGATAACCACCATGAAGAGGAGTAGATCAATCAGTCTTTGTCACCATCAATTGTCGGAAAAAACTGAAGAAACCGAAGATCCACCCGTGGATCGTCGATCGGAGGAAGATTGTCTTCGTCATCGTCAATCTACGGTCTAGCTTCCAAAGGAGGTCGACATGTCGTCGGAGAAGACGGACATTCGCCAGAGCAGACGGATCCTTGCGGTCATCGTCGCAGTGGAGACGAGTGCCATTGGAGAAAAGCTCGTGGTGGAGGAAGAAGGACATGCCAGAGAAAGTTGCCTAACCACCTCGAACAGTAGCGATACTGAAAACTAGGCTCAGTCGTCGAAGAGATTGCTCTAGCGGCTGGTGGAGGTGAACGTCGCCGCCGTCGTGGTGGACCGCCAAAAAATTAGGGTTAGGTTAAAGAATTTGGAGAGAAGCAGAGAAGAGCTCGACAGGGCTCTTCTATGAGGAGAAAAAATGACTGAGGAGAATAAGTTTCTCTCTCCTCAGTAAATTACATAGAGAAAGGGAATTTTGCATCTAGGCCCCTCCACCTTTGGTCATTAAGCATAAAAGTCTATCCCCTTTTTACAATTTACATAAGTCACCCAGAAATCAGTTAGAAGGAATATTAAGAAGTTTAAATTAGTTAGGAATAGTGGGGACCACAACTTGTTGGTTACAACTAATTTTTAAATTTGAATACCTGCTCTTAATTCAATTTCCTCCAAAAATAGTTATAAAAATTATTATTTGAAAATCAATTAAACAATTAATCATTAAACAAAGATAGATTTAGGATTTTGAAAAATACTGAAAAAGTGGAGTGACAAATCTCTCCCCTTTAAAATAATTTCGTCCTCGAAATTGAAAAAGGAACAATAGAAAAATCAGTCAGGCAGGATTGGAAAGGATCTATTTAGCACGATTCTTGGCATCAAAAAACAATTTGAGGGTAATGAGTTAATAGTCAAAAGATTAGATACGAAATGATATAGTCACAGTTAAGGAAAGATCTTAAATACTTGTCCAATTATTATGAATAACTAAGAATTTTTAGAATCAGGATTAGTGAATTAATTAGACATGATCTAGCAATTGAGGCACGATAGGTAACCTAGGCGCAAGTGAAGAACCCAAGTTGGCACATTTATGAAAATAAATTAAGTTTAGGCACGAACCTGAAAAGCATGATCGAAATATATGTACGCTACAATCTAGTGAATCAGAATCAAAATTTAACAGTACATTTATTTGAGAGGGTCAATTGTTTCACTAACAAAATGCCAGAAAGAGACTGTAAGAATTGATTGAAGAGCGTGGAATCTACCGAGGAGATATTTGCATAAAGTCAAGGCGAACGTGCAAGGATTTGTGCTCCTCAAAAACCCATAATCATATGAAAAGGGATTTAGTCTCTATGGTATTCGAGAACATATTAGATATTTGAATCACTTAACTTAGAGTCCCTACCCCGCCAGTATATATCTGACTGCAGTGGACTTTCGGCTCCGTGACACAAATAACAATATATCACCGAATATTCTATCGATTTTATCCATTTCCCAATAATCATCAATGAAGCAACCCAAGAGATCAAGGTATGAAGAGTTTAGGACAAAATCTCAATAATACCCAAAAACCTATGAATGTCTGAAATCACTTCAACTTAGAGTTCCTGCCCCGTCAGTGCGCAGCTGGCTGCAGTGAACCCTCAGTCTCTGTAATCCAGATAATAGCTGCAGCGCACAACTGCCATATCCTAATAGGTCATCGAATAGTCTCTCAACCTTATCTATAGGAATTACAAAAAGGGTTTCCAAAGAATTCAAAATGAGTTTCAATAGTCCAAGCTTCACGATAAAAGGTGAGGTTATCTGTCTTTTAGAAACAAGGGTTTATTAGATACTAAAAAAAAGCAACGGATCCAATCAAGGAGTAATGAGTACCAAAAAGGGGCAACAAGGAGATTTTAAACCTCAACAGTGAACAAAGTTCCAGATTGTAACCGAAATCTCAAATGAAACCTGGGATGGTAACAAGATTCCATATATGGGATATTATCCCGAAGGAATAACGGAGTCTCGAAAAATGAACAGAAACAAAGTATTAGATAATTGACAAACTTTCAAAATAAGATTAAAATCTCGTATTGGAAATGTGGTTCAACAATATCTCAAATAACTACGAAATCTCAGACAAAATTTCGAAGGGGAAACAAACCTCTAATAGGATACAAGGTCTCAAATAGAGAACCAATATCAACAAGTCATGATTAGGAAATAAAATTTTTAATAGGGAATCTTGACGAGGAAACAAGGTATCGAATAGAGAACAAGATCTCAACGAGTCGCGAGTAGGAACTGAAGTTTCAAGGTCTGGGAGACCTTGAATATGAGAAAAATCACGAACGAAAGCAAGGTCTCGAAATGAGAAACGAAATCTCAAAATCTCGAATGGAATCAAAGTCCTGAATAAAGCAAATTCCAACAAGCCCTGAATAGAGAATTGAATCCCGAGTAGAAAACAAAATTATGATTTATAACAAGTTCTGAATAGAAAACAAAATCCTGAGTAGAATCTAGAAAAGGAAGCAAGGCCTCGAATAGTGAATGGAGGAGTACCAATCAACGAATAGGAACAAGATTATGAACGTGAATACAAGCAAATCAAAATAGTCGAAGCACAGTCATGAATAGAGAATAATTCTTAAAAGGGAAACAAAGTCACGAATAGAAAGCAAAATCTCATACAGAGAATGAGTCAAATCTCAACTAGGAAAAAAATCTTCAAAGAAAACTTCAACAATGTCCTAAATAGGACGAAGTTTAAACAAGGCTTCGAATAAGGAACAAGGTTTCGAAATAAATTTCGAGTAGAGATTAAATCCTAATTAACACAAAGTTTGATGAGGGAACAAGATTTCCAATTATGTGCCAACACTGGGAAGCAAAATCATAAAATATACAAACAGTATCGAATAGTGGATTTTAAATAATTATCGAATTGTGGATTTGAAACAAGTTTACCAATTAGGAAATAATATCTCCAAGTGAACTCCGAATATCAACCATGATTTTAAAATAGACAATGACTAGATTGCAAATCAAGATACCTGGTTTTCTCCAACCATGGAAGAGAAGCCTTCTGTCTTCAGTCTGTCTTCAGTCTGTCTTCAGTATTCCTCCGGAACTGGAATAACTTCAATTACTTCAACTGTCCTATCGTAGGCTGGTCCTTGCGGTAGTGCTCCATGTGGTTGCTGAATCTGAAAGTGTGGGATCCTTTGCTATAGTCCCAATGCTTCTCGTGCTTGTTCTCGGATAGTATAATCAACGGTCCCTGGACAATCCATGACTTGATGGGCAGGCGATCCGTAGTACAAGCATAACCTCTATCTTTTGCGGCACTTGTAGTAATGGTGTTCTAGGCGGCGACAGAAATCACAATTGGTCATTGTCTAAATCTGATAATATGGCTGAAAAAGCAATGTCTGAGTATGGCAATGCTTTGCGTGGCCAGGGTAGTTACTGTCTTCATCCTAAGTCTTCATGTATCTCATGTGCTTCAGCTTCTCATCTCGTTCAATTATTTGTACTGCATTCGGGATCAGAGGATTCAGATCTTCAGAGGCTTGGATATTCTTCAGTGGCGACTCCAAATTCTCGATTCTTCTTCTTGGTGTAAGATATTTATTCGACACCGGGGAAATCCAAGTGTTTGAGAGTTTGGAAATCAGAAGTCCTTTCTAGCTCGGAGAGTGTATCTACAAGTCTGACTTGGAAAAGGATGGCATGCTCCCTTTGGTTGTCGAGGAACTCTTGAAACATCTCCATCAATTTTGTACTACCCATGGGGATAGTATTTGCCATGAAATATAAAAGAACAGAACAATTATATCAGAGGACTGGACTTTTACTTCATAATACAAACTCGCTTGTACAAAGAAAGCCTAGGGACAAAAACCTAGGTAAAGCAATCTAAGTACAATTGTTTATTTTAGATTCTGGGGGATGACGGTAGAGGCTCAGGAAAGCGACGGCAGCTCTGCCTTACTCTTTGGATGATCGGATGCAGCCTTGGCTCCGGGGAAAAAATGCTCTCAGGATGCCCTCTGTGCGTGCCTTTGTCTCTCTGCTCTCTCTCTCTCTCTCTTCGAGTCTCTTCAGGCGCTCTGGTGCTCTTCGAAAAGTCCTCTTTTGCAAGGGAATGGCACCTTGCTATTTATAGGAGTGGATACAATCATTAGGGTTTGCAATGATGGCCTCCTTGATAAGTCGGCGGTTAAGGATCAATTAATCTGGACCCTTCATTCTGATTGTAGCAAATATAGGTAATTAATGTAGACTGCATCAAATCTCTGTGGGCAATTAATGGTGATTGCCATAAATCTTTATGATTTTTTATGCCAAGCTCGGATCTCCTGCCACGTGTTCAATTTGCATGATTGCAAATAACCTGATTTGATCCCAGAAGTTATGAGGATTGCACTAAACCTGGTTGTTGGGATTTGTTGAAGAATCTTGATCGATTTGATGCCACGTGTCCCATTATTATTATGCTGCTAGCTGTAGGGACGCGGGAAAAACTAATCTTCTGCCACGTGTCTTAACCATGAGCCACTTAGGAAATTCGAACCGCATGAGGATTGTTCCTTACTGAGCCGCATAAGACTGGCCACGTATGGAAATGATCTGAGCCGCATGAGCGTAGGTGACCGCATGATGGGTGGCTTCTATGTAAGCCGCATGAAGATAGTCTTCGTGAGCCGCATAGGGTAGGCTCTGCCTGAGCCGCTTGAGGTGGCCTCTCCCTGAGCCGCATGGGATGGCCTCTGCCTGAGCCGTATGAGGTGGCCTCTCCCTGAGCCGCATGGGATGGCCTCTGCCTGAGCCGCATGGGGTGGCCTTCTGCCTGAGCAGCATGCGACTGTCCACGTGTCAAGGTCGCATGACGGATTTTAGGATTTGTGTCAAAGATTTCCTTCGTTTCCCTATGAGTCTACCATTATGACAGGGTCTTTATGGCAGCTTTATGTCAGAGCCATCAGTTCTCCTTTATGTCAGAGCATTAAATAGGGCCTTTACTTAATGGCCAATTGCAGGAGCGAACCGCGGAAGGACACGTGGTGTTTGCTTGAGCCGCATGTCCAAGTTGGTGACTTTTGAACCGTATGATGCTCTTGAGCCGTATGAAGCTCTTTTGTTTTTGAACCGCATAGGTTTTCCTGTTCTGAGCCGCATGGGCAATCATGCTCTTTTCCATGCTTCTACAGATAGTAGGGCGATAGAAGGTAGTGGAAGCTCGAAACCCTCATGTGTAGGTGGATCAACTGTTCCGGTATTGCGTGCTTAAACTATCTGGAAAAAAAAACTGTTAAAATGTACTAATCCTAAAACAATAAGTGTTTATTGATATCAATATACCTGATATACCCTTATTTTTCGATCTTTCCTATGTTGTGATCAAGTTTTTCTAGTTTAAATCATGTCCCCCAATAGTATTCTAATACCTAGATACTATTAGGACTGACATGCATGGGCCATCACTAAAAATATGTCACGACCCGCTCCCGAATAATCGGACACGAGTCGGACACGCCCAGCCTTCATCGTTAGACACGATGAAGTAAGCTATACCAATCTCTAGGGAAATATAACCCGATAAACAATATATATACAATCACAGCATCTATAAAACGTTTTCAGAATGATCACCGTAATCCACCGATCATAATATCATAAAAGTACTAGAGACAACAAGAATGAACTACACTCTGAATTCTAAGAACAATATCTAGGAGTAAAGCCAAATAGTATAAACCTGAAGCCTCAAGCTCAGTCTCATCCTGGTCAGCTAATATCTCGGGCTCTGGCCCATAAAGTAGAACAATACCCTGCAACATATCCTAGTTAGGAGCGAAGCTAAGTATACCCAAGGAAATGAACATAAATATTATGGTATGAACAAGAACATAGGAAATGTATATAAAGTAAGATAAATGAGAACAAAACATGAATCCTGAAAGTAAATACAGGGAACATGATATGAGTCCTGAACACGAAATATAACCTAAACATGAAATGCAATCTGAATCCTGAAATGTACAACATATCGAAATACATCCAGAGTGTGTGATCAGCTTGGGTAGATTCAATGAACGTGAAATGGTACGGCTTGGGTCCCGCGTGCACGATGCGGGGCCTAAGCTATTCACATGGATAGTAACTCGGGTTTGATCACACATCTGTAGTATTTCCCCTCCCAGACACAAGTAAACTAAAGAAATATGATACAAGACAATCTCGGGATATATCGTGTCAGCCAGAAGATACAAGAATGAATATACAAGACATGAGAAAATGAAAAATCCGAGAAGTATACTTGCCTTGCTCAGGGTGATCAAGTGTGGGATGTAAAGCTGGAAATCCTCCTGTCAAGTGATTTGTAATATTTTATTAAGATAACAGTTAAACAACTAAATTTATTTACCATAAATATAAGCTACTAGCTATTTTCTAGGTCTTATAGAGCATACTATAGTTATCTCTATATCTAATCTTTATCAATCATCCAAGTTAAATCTCAAGTAATCACCTCACTTAACATTCCGAATCATGGGTGTTCTTATAGGTTATTACTATATTATATAATATATATATATATATATATATATATATATATATATATATATATATATATATATGTGTATGTATAACTACAAGTATTTAACTAAATAAACATGGCACAGGTAGTTTAAAACTCAAATAGGATAGATACAATATCAGTCTTAGGAATCAGGCTTGGTAGAACTGTTATACCGGTCCAGTCCATAAGACTGATACTCTATATGTCTAATCCTTCTCAGGGCTGATGTAGATTAGTTCTTACTAAGACTTGGATTGAACCAGTCCTGTGATAGTACTGATACAATTCAATCCTAGCTAAGGCTGATACAAAGCAGTCCTAAATGCTGTACAACCAATTCACTATCCTAGCCATCCACCTTGCAATTAGAAACCTTCCAAATTCTCTGAACACTGATACAATAGTTCAGTTCACTGGTGGAACTGATACTCTACTGTTCAGTTTCAGAGATGGGACTGATGCTCTACTGTTCAATTTCAGAGATGGGACTAATGTTGGCCAGTCTTTCAGACATGACTTACCTACCAGTCCTGAGCCTATGCCCAACTTGAGTTCCCCTAAATATGTCAGCTACAACTATACTGCAGGTGTTCCTTTCTTCAATGTTAACCTTGTTTGCTATAGCCATTCATTCCTATTAGTCAATTCAGTCTTGGCTTTCATCAGCACAACCTTTCCCAAAATCATTAGTTGAAAACTAACAAATTCCTATAGAGATACCAATCAAAATATTCTAACCTCGACCACTCATATCCCTGTCCCAGCATCAGTTAACATGGATAACAAAATTTAGACATATTCTCAAGGTTTCAATAATGAAACCAACTCATGCTAACTCATAAGTCAAGTATCTGTGAAACATCTGCTCTCAACAGAGTGGTACCCAAAGGAAACTATAAAATCGTTCAAAAGGACCCCTCAATTATCAGAGTCAAACTTAGAGAAATAAGCCACTCTACTGTATCAGTAATAACATGATACTCTAATCTCAGGTAAGCTTCCTGCATTCAAAACCTCCTCCCAACTGTCTATCAGAGACCAACTGCTAAACAGTTCATAACATGAACTGTCAGCAAACCATTGCAGTCCTCTAAAATGAGTGAACATCCAGCTGGAATGAATAAATAAGATTTATCCAATATCAAAAATAATCCAGTTTTCCCATAGGTTTAACATAAATCTTCATCAAAATATATGTCCCGATAGTTGAACTCAAAATTTCTAAACAACAATTAAGCTTCACAATGCTTAAAAAAATAGAGCAAACGAAGAATTTGACAGCTAGTACTGCCACTCCTCTCCCTGGTTCAACGTCTACCCGATACAGCAACCAACTCGATCACGAATCTGGTCACATAAGACGTCCCGGACACGACTATGAGTAGGCAACCACACAATATGATTCCAACCCCTGTATTCGATCACAACCCCGCCTATCTACCATCAGACCTATCTAAGAGCTAAACACAATATTAAAATAAAGAATAATACCAGAAGATGGCGGTTAAATCTGGGAAATGACACTCTCACAGGACACGGACACAACAGCCTATTCGCGTCCAGAAGAATACAAGCTCTGTTTAATCATTTCATCAAACCGGGGTAATACATGAGAAATGAATCAATTTAGAGGAATTCAAATGTTTAATCGAGGAAAGTTCTCAGAAATCCATTAAAGAAGGATCACAAAAATATACTCACCAAATAATCCATGCCGATCTTCGACAAAAATCGATCGAACTACTGATCTAACATCCTCTGTTCGAACTCATCAGAAAATTGCAGATTACGAACAACGAATGCATCAAACTAAATCCCAAGGAAAATTTCAGATCAAAACTCACCGATCGGCTCTATCTCCTGGAGAAGAATACTGGAATGCAACGAATCAATCGATCCCGCTATCGATCGTCGATAACCACCATGAAGAGGAGCAGATCAATCAGTCTTCGTCACCATCAATTGTCGGGAAGAAACTGAAGAAATCGAAGATCCACCCGTGCGTCGTCGTCATCGTCAATCCACGGTCTAGCTTCCAAAGGAGGTCGACATGTCGCCGGAGAAGACGGACAATCACCGGAGCAGACGGATCCTCGCGGTCATCGTCATGGTGGAGACAAGCGCCACTAGGGTAAAGCTCGTGGTGGAGAAAGAAGGACACGCCAGAGAAAGTCGCCTAACCACCTCGAACAGTAGCGATGCTGAAAACTGGGCTCAGTCGTCGAATAGATTGCTCTAGCAGCCGGTGGAGGTGAACGTCGCCGCCGCCGTAGTGGACCGCCAAAAATTAGGGTTAGGTTAAAGAATTTGGAAAGAAGCAGAGAAGAGCTCGGCAGGGCTCTGCTATGAGGAGAAAAAATGACTGAGGAGAATAAGTTTCTCTCTGCTCAGTAAATTATATAGAGAAAGGGAATTTTGCATCTAGGCCCCTCCACCTTTGGTCATTAAGCATAAAAGTATATCCCCTTTTTACAATTTACATTAGTTGCCCAGAAATTAGTTTGAAGGAATATTAAGAAGCTTACAATTGGTTAGGAAAAGTGGGGACCACAACTTGTTGGTTACAACTAATTTTTAAATTTGAATACCTGCTCTTAATTCAATTCCCTCCAAAAATAGTCATAAAACTTATTATTTAAAAATCAATTAAACAATTAATCGTTAAACAAGGATAGATTTAGGATTTTGAAAAATACTGAAAAAGTGGAGTGATAATTTGTGCAAAACTGTGAAATGCTACGTAGATGATATCGCAGTTAAAAGTCGTCTCAAGGGCAACCACCTCCAAGACTTGAGAACGGTGTTCGAACTAATGCGTGCACACCAACTCAAGATGAATCCAACCAAGTCTTTTATGGGAGTCTCCAGCGGCAAGTTTCTTGGTTTCGTCATCACTTCAAAGGGTATACATCTTGACCCGAAGAAAGTGAAGGCTGTCCTCGATATGCATCCTCCAAGAAACCTCAAAGAGCTACGCAGACTACAAGGAAGGCTATCCTACATCAGACGATTCATTTCGAACCTCTCTGGAAGGTGTCAATCATTCACTCAGCTCATAAAGAACGACATATCTTTCGTTTGGACTGAACAATGTCAATGCACGTTCAACGACATCAAGGCGTATCTTACAAGCCCTCCAGTATTGGTAGCTCCAATAATGGGGAAGCCCTTCTTACTATATGTCCGTGCTATGGACCATTCTCTTGGCACCCTATTAGCTCAGAAGAATGAAGGCAGCCATGAACAGGCAATCTACTACCTCAGCCGTACAATGGTGGGTGCCGAACACAGATACACACCGGTGGAGAAAGAATATCTTGTACTAGTATTTGCCATCCAGAAGACACGCCACTATGTGTCTGGGTAGACTATCCACAATATATCTAAAGTCAACCCTCTCAGAATACTCATGACTAAATCGGGCTCTCTCAATTCCCGTTTAGCTACATGGGCAATGCTGTTGACTCCATATGATATGCTCTTCTTTTCTCAGAAGGCAATAAAAGGCCAAGTATTAGCTGATTTCCTAGCAGCTCATCCGATGCCAGAATTGTCCAAACTCTACGATGAAATCCCCGACAAAGTGGTGGAGTCTAACACTGTAACTAAAAAAATCCCTATTTGGCGAATGTTCTTTGACGGTGCATCAAGAACAGGACCCAAAGGAAATATTATAGCCAGAGTTGGCAGCGTGCTCGTGTCACCTGATTATCTGGTTATACATCGTGCATATGCTCTCGTGGAACCATGCACCAACAACGTAGCCGAATATAATGCCCTATTAATTGGCCTGCAACTGGTAAAGCAACTTGGAGTTGACTATATAGAAGCTTACTGCGATTCCAAGCTAATAGTTAGTCAGGTCCGAGGGGATTATGAAGTTTGCCACGAAGATCTCATCCCTTACTACAAAGCAACAATCGAGTTGGAGTCTACTTTCGCTAGATTCTTCATCGAGCACGTGTCTCGACTACAGAATATAGAAGCAGATGCTCTAGTCGGTCTCGCTGCTTCCTTGACCGTTCCTACTAATACTCAGCAGTTGATCACAGTGTCTGGTCAAGAACTATTTTGTGTAAAAAATGCCTTGCATATTCATCAGTTACACAACAAAAACAAATGTCGATGCTAAAGACTGGAGATTTCCTTTCATAAACTATGCCGTCTATGGAATCCTCTCCGAGGACCCGAAGGAAGCAGTGTCTATCCAAAGGCGATCCCTCAGATTTTACTATGACAAAGCTACCAAGATGATGTACCAACGCTCTTACGATGGATTACTGTTACGATGCTTATCAGACACAGAAGCCAAACATGCACTCCGGGCGGCTCACGATGGAGTTTGTGGTGCACATCAACCAGGCCCCAAATTATAAGATTGCCTCAAATGAATGGGCTATTACTGGCCCACAATGATAGAAGATACCTTTGAATATGCAAAGAATAGTAGAGCTTGTCATTTCCACACCGATTTTATTCATCAACCTTCAGAGTTTCTACATCCGACGACAGCATCTTGGCCGTTTGAAGCCTGGGGCATGGACGTCATAGGACCAATCAGCCCGCTATCATCAAAAGGACAACGGTTCATCCTAGCCATAATCAATTACTTCTCTAAATGGGTGAAAGCTATACCGTTCACCGAAGTGAAGGCGTCAAACGAGATCTGTTTCATCAAATATTACGTCATCTACCGCTTCGACCTACCTCGCAGGATCATCCATGATAATGGTCCACAGTTCGTAAGCCATACATTCTATCGGTTCTGCGATAAGAATCGAATCCAGAACGTAGCCTCTACTGCCTACAATCTAGCGGCTAACGGGCTAGTAGAAGCCTTCAATAAAACCATCATAAAACTTCTCTAGAAGTTCGTGTCTTCAAACAAGCGCGATTGGAATGAGAAGCTCGGTGAATGTCTATGGGCCTATGGTACAACGGTTCGGACTCCAATAGGCGGTACGCCATTCTCTCTGGTTTATGGGAGCGAAGCAGTTCTTCCCTTAGAAATCCAGATTCCTTCTCTTCGAGTATCCTTAGCCAGCGAGTTGACTACCTAAGAAAGCTACCGTCTGCGACTCCAGGAGCTCGAAGCGCTAGACGAAAAATGCTTGTTAGCTCAGCAGCGCATTGAGCTATACCAAGCACGTCTTTCCAGAGTCTTCAATAAAAATGTGAAGGAAAGGATCTTCCAAGTCGACGATCTGGTCTTAGCAGTGAGAAGACCAATGGTCATGACGCACAAAACAAAAGGAAAATTCCAGCCTAAATGGGAAGTTCCTTTCATCATAGAATCAGTGTATTCTAACGGTACGTACCGACTAACCAAGCCCGATGGTGACTTGCTCATGATGCCTATCAACGGTAAGTTCCTGAAGAAATACTATGTGTAACCTTTTTTTTGTTCATATGTGTTCAGTCATATAAATGTACAGTGCGATGTCTATATGATCCAAAAAATTATCTAACTATTATTCGTATTTCAAGAGTCTTGAATACGCCATGGATAATAGGTCGTCTAAAAATTTTCCCAGTGGAATCATTCCCGTTTTTGACTCTATCCAAACTCGGTTTGACGAAAATAAGTCACGTCCCTATTACCTCTGAATTGTTTTCCGATAATTATTTCCCCAGTGGAATGATTAAATGTTTTGCCATGTCCACATAACCTCTGAGCAAAGCATTCATCAAGGATAATCACGTCCATATTACCTCTGAAATATCCACTCCCACCTAATGTTATATATTTTTCCATGTCCATATTACCTCTGGTCAGATATAAAACATCTTCTACTATTACGTCCATATTACCTCTACTAGCAGCTTCATTCAACTTATTATCTATATTCGAATGAACTTGAATATAAGACGGATAATAGGTCCACATCAAAAATTCCCCAGCGGAATACTCACCAGAAATATCCTTGCTACGTCCACATTACCTCTAGCACCGATATTTCATAAAGACACATTCATTTTGAAAAGATTCTTTATTTTGTACTTGAACGTCTATCAAGAGACAGAAAAAAGGTATAAAGAGCCGTGACGACTGAAAAAAAGGAGGTTATAAAGAATCTACGGGATACATAGGCAATTTATGTTGTCCTTTAGAGCCGCAATTTCGGCTTCAGACTTCGCGGTAGCTCGACGGCGTGCCTCTTCGTGACGAGCAGCTTCATCCTTAAAAAGGATCAGACTCAGATGCTCTCCCTCCAACTTTGCCAGTTGTTCTTCTAAATGGGCAGAAGTGGTGGCAGTCATGGCAGCTTGAGACAGATAATCCTCCGGTTCAGATGTTGCCACCCTCAAGTCGGCTTCCAGCTGGGCGATCTCATTTTGGATCTGCGCGATATGATTATACATCTCGATGATCTGTGCAGCCAGTCTGTTCTTCGAGGTGGCACGCGCCTCACTTGCAGCGTTGAACTGACCAAACTGGTCAGCCAATTCGCCGATATTCTGAATGAGGGCGTCCTTCCTCGCCTGGAAAGTAGCCTTCTCCTTCACGAGATCCTTGATCAGAGCCTCGTCTTCCGCACAGAACAGGGATGACGTGCTCCGTTGTTTTGCAAGCCAGAATCGAGCTACCTGACCCTCAAGGTCATTCAAAACTTTTCTCAGAGTATTAGCCCGCTCTTCATAGCCGGCAATGCTCTCGAGGGCCGCCACTTGGCATTCGACAACAGCCTTCACAGGGCCGAAGGCAGCATTCTGATTCAAGACCCCAGGAAGCTTCACTTTCAATACATAGTAGAAAGCTTTGACGACTTCCTGGGCTATCTCATCATCTTCCGTAGAGGTCGTCGGGAAGAAGGCTTGGGAAGTTTCTTCCACTCCAGGAAGGGATTCCTTACAAGAAGCCGAACTTGACAAGAAAATCCATTCCACCAAAAACCACTCCTGATTATCATGTGTCACGTCCACATTACCTCTGATACCGATAGTCTTTCGACTTGACACCTGTACCCAACCCGGGATAAAAGACACAGTGTCAAGAACACAAAACCTATCACGACCATACTACCTCTGTTAGGTTTTGTTCCAAATCTATTACCCGTACCGCCAGTGTACATAAGGGTAATAGGTCCACGAAAGTATCATTCGAGTCTATTTGCTCGTATTCCCAGATACGCAAAGGGGCAATAGGTCCAAAAAAAGAAGAAAGAGGGAGCTCCCTGTCACGCCCCAGTTCCAAATAATCGGATCGGGAACACGTGGCATGCCAGCTGTACAATCAAGCATAGCTAAACCCAATTTAATGGACTATGATCTGATTGTAGTACGCTGAAGTATAACTAATAAAGAAACATCACAGGCAGGTAAACTATTCTCATCCATGAAATAAAGTAATAGATAACTGAATGGAAAATAATCAGTGCCACAGAATCCAAATGTCAACTATGGCTAGAGGAGAACAATCCACTAAATAAGTAAATGAGTACATCTGGAATGAAAATGAAGTAGTAAATAGAAATGAACGGAATACTAGAAATAAAACCCACGTCTGAAGATGTAGCTAGCCTCCAAAGGATCAAGGCTGCGGCTCCACCTCAAAGTCGTCGTCAACAAGTCTGTCTACTCCGTAATCAGCCGGGAATAAATGCTCGTCAAGCTCTGGAAAAGATACCAGGTCCTTAGAGGGACATAACAAATACACAGGAAAATGACATGTATGATAATACTGAGCAGTAATGTAAAAGTAACTAATAAGAATGCCACCCAGTATTTCCCTAACCAAACAAGGACAGGAAATACACGGAAGCAATACAGGTGTTCTAACCATCTAAGTGTAAATGCACTCGAGACATCTCTAGTGGCACATGAGAGAGGGAGAAGAAGAAGAAACTGCCACCAAGCGTTCTACGGTTTGAGAAACGAGGGGCTACGAGCATCCAGCGTACATTGGAAACAGAATTCTCATACACCACTAGTAGACTCTTCCCACCCAATGTACTCGTACCGTATACGCGGTACAAATAATATGTAAGACGTCATAGTAAATATAGTACAACTAAACCAAACTGCTAACAGACTCAAGATCATATGTTAAGGGCCAGTCAACACAGAACCTCTGCACTCAACTCACTCATATGTGATACGTGTCTGAGTCAGTGTCAAGTTTATACTAACTCTATACAAGGTAGTCATCAATGGAGACGAGTGCACACAATAGTAATAACTGGTCAAATGTAAATACTGTATAGTAAATGTCAAGCAAGGTGTACTTGCCTGTGTCCAGCAACTGAGTATCCGGGTCCAAAGTAGAGTCCGAGTCCCGAGAAGCAAATAATCCTAAACAAAATTTATCTCTAATTAATTACTAATTAAACAAATTAAACAACTTATTTAATTGCTAAGTAATCTATAATCTAAATCAATCTATTATTACTAGCTAACTAGTATCAATATTTATGAACAATAATAAGTATGTAAAATATACTTATTATCATACAATTTATATTCTAAAATTTACATATAACCAAATATTTAATAATTAATTAATTAATTAATTATAATTAATTAACCAACCAATTTAATACACACAGGTATACACAATTCCTAATAATACTAACAAAAATAGTAAAAATCCTGAAAATCATTTTTTGTCTATTTTATTAATAAACTAAATAATATCAGAATAATAAATATATATATATATTTTTACAGAAATGAATTATTACCATTTAAATCTATTTATTAAATGAATAGTTAAATAATAATAATAAGTACTTAATAATTCTAAATAAATCCTAAAAATCACCACAAACCTTAAATTTAACCATTAAAGCTAATTTCACTATTCTATACAATAGTAACACATAATTAATAATTATTTAAATTAATAAATAATTATTACACAATTTAATACATAATCCTAAAATAAATCTAAAAACTACTTTTAAATCTTAAAAATTTGTAAATACATATAAAATACATGAAACAATTTCCTAAATATCATAATTACATATTTCTAATAGAATCTTATCTCTTCACAAAATTACAATATTTATATAATTAATAACAATTAATTATATAATATATTTAATTTATTAAATCAATCTAAAAATTACCCAACTAAATCTAAATAATTATAAATAACAATAATTAAATATTGGAATTATTTTTATACAGAAGAGTATATTTTTACAAACATTTTCTATTCAATAAGTATTATTTAATTAACAACCAATTAAATAATATAAATTAAAAACAGTAATTGGGATTAATTTAAAAAAGTCTAAAGTTCTCGGTTTTAATATAAAATAATTACAAATAAAATTCTATAATTTCTGGAAAAATTATTATAAAATACTACATTAATTTTACAAACTCTTTCATCTACAAAGTTTTATTTAATACATAATAAAATTATTACTTAAAGATTAAAACAGTAAACACAATTATTTAATTACCAGCATCGAAAAGTCGTAATTAAATAAAAATAAATGCTAATAATTAATATTAATTCTCACAAAAATTAGGGCAGAACCTCTACTTAATTACCACTAATTTTCTACATTCAGATCTAATTAATTATCAATTTATACATAATAACAATCATAAAAAAACTGAATAATCTGATTTTAAACCCTAAAACTAGGGTTAAAGCATGCAAGGGGGGTTTTCCCACGTGACAGCGCCACGTGGTGGGTCAGGGCTACCTGGCCACGCCGCAGGGGGTGGCTCGCCGTCCGGAGGGTGGCGCCTACGAGGGGGTCGCCGGGATCGACGGGCGGGTCGGCTGCAGCGCACGAGAACGGGTAGCGCCGCGTGCTCCGCCGTTCGACGGCGAGGTGCCTCGGTTGGGGGAGGAGGCAGGCGAAGGGAAGGGTCGCCGGAGGTGGCTAGGGGTGGCGGTGATGATGGGGGGCTGGTATTTACGTGTAGACAAGGTTAGGGTTGAGGCTAGTTTGGTTGCTACAAATATATATATATATATATATAAGATCCATGAGTTTAGGAAACCCTAATGGGTTTGGACCTAAGTTAGGGTGAGGGTAGATGGCCCATGGGCAGAGCTAGGGTTAGGGTCGGGATATATGGAATGGGTTTGGGTTGCTATAAATTGAACACCATATCTATATAAGTATAGATATATATATATAATCTAATAATAAAACTAAGTAAATAGTAACACTATATATATATAAGTATATATATATATATATATATATATATATATATATATATATATATATATATATATATATATATATATATATATATATATATATATATATATATAGTCTAATAAATAAACTAAATGAATTTAGGTTAGAGTTAACCTAGGTTTAGTCTTTAGGGTTAAGGATTAGGATTTCCTAATACAATGCACACACAAACACCTTCATGTATATATATATATATATATATATATATATATATATATATATATATATATATATATATATATATATATATATATACATATATATCTAAACCTTATAAATAATTAATAATTAGTGTAATAACATTTATTTAACAATTAACAAAAATAGAAACAATAAAAAAAAAATTTGAGGGGTTTTACATTCTCCCCAACTTATTAAATTTTTGTCCTCGAAATTAAAAAGAATAAGCTAGGATAAAAATAAAATAAAAAAATAAATAATAATAGGGCTGGGTCAAACACCCAATTATTGGCACAAAAATCATATTTTCCTAACTCTAGAAAATTCCTAGTTATTAACACAGAATTAAAATAGACGAAATCTAAAAGAATGACAATTGCAAAATTAAATCATACCAGACGCCTGACGAAGGTATGGAAAACGCTCCAGAATAGAATCTTTCCGCTCCCAAGTCGATTCGCCCGGAGAATGGTGTTTCTACGCAACTCGGACTAGTCGAATGGTCTTCCCCTTCAACACTTTCTCTCTGCGGTCTAGGATCTCCACAGGCTGCTCCTCGTAGGACAAAGTCAGTCCCACGGTGATCTCTGAATGATCAAGTACGTGGTTAGGGTCTGCCATATACTTCCTCAACTGGGAGACATAAAATACGTCATGAACGCCTTCCAATGACTGCGGCAGTGCCAATCTGTATACAACCTTGCCAACTTTCTCCAACACATCGAATGGTCCGATGTATCTTGGGCTGAGCTTTCCTCTGACTCCAAATCTGATTGTACCTCTAGTCGGGGAGAATCTCAAGAACACATGATCTCCTTTCTTGAACTCAAGAGGTCGCCTATGAATGTCTGCCCACTGTTTCTGCCGGTCCTGAGCTGCTCGTAGATGCCCCTGAATCTTCTTGACTATATCCACTGTACGAGTCACTAACTCTGGTTCTAATATCTGTCTCTCGCCTACATCACCCCAACATGCTGGCGATCGACACTTCCTTCCGTATAATGCCTCGAAAGGGGCCATCTGGATACTTGCCTGGTAGCTATTGTTGTAAGAGAACTCTACCAAATGCAAGTGATCCTCCCAGGATCCTCCAAAATCTAACATGCAAGCTCTCAACATGTCCTCTAGCGTCTGAAGGGTACGCTCTGACTGCCCGTCCGTCTGGGGGTGATAAGCAGTGCTGAACTTCAGTCTTGTGCCCAGACTTTCCTGTATGCTCTTTCAGAAGTGCGATGTGAATCTCGAATCTCGATCGGAGACTATACTGACTGGTACTCCATTTAATCGCACTATCTCCTTCATATATAAATCTGCCAATACCTCTGTAGATTGCCCCACTCGGAATGGTATGAAATGAGCAGACTTCGATAATCTGTCCACAATCACCCAAACTGTATCTCGTCCAGCTGGGCTTCTTGGAAATCTCGTAACGAAATCTATAGTGATGTGCTCCCACTTCCACTCAGGTATCGGAAGCGGTTGCAACAATCCTTCGGACCTTTGGTGTTCAGCCTTGACTTGCTGACACACCAAGCACTTCGCTACGAACCGTGCTATCTCACGCTTCATTCCATGCCACCAGTAGTGCTGTCTCAGGTCCCTGTACATCTTCGTACCTCCTGGATGAATAGAATAGGTCGAGCTATGAGCCTCTGTCATCAACTCCTGCCTGATCTCTCCATTAGGAATATAGAGGCGATCTCCATACCTCAAGGTCCCATCTTCGTGAATCCTCAATCCAGTCTACAGTCCTTGCACTGTCCTCTGTCGAAGCCTCTGATATCTGGCATCTGTTGGTAAGGTCGCCTTGATCCGCTCTACTAATGAAGATTGAACCTGAAGGTTCGTCATCTTTGTAACTCCTCCAGGCCTAACAACTTCGATGCCCATCTTTTCCAAGTCATATAGCAACTCCTTTTGTGATGTCAAAAAGTGTGCCATAGGCCTCCGGCTCAATGCATCTGCTACTGAATTTGCCTTTCCGGGATGGTACTGTAACTCAATATCAAAATCTGCCATCAACTCGAGCCAACGTCTTTGTCTCAAATTTAAATCCTTCTGAGTATAGACATACTTGAGACTCTTATGATCTGTATATACCTCCACTGTTTCTCCATATAGATAATGCCTCCAAAGCTTCAAGGCAAATATCACCGCCGCAAGCTCTAAGTCGTACGTAGGATAATTCTTCTCGTGGGTCCTCAACTGCCGTGAACCATATGCAACTACCTTTCCATGCTGCATCAAGACGCATCCTAATCCCTTCCCGGAAGCATCGCTATAGATGACAAAACCTCCTGATCCCGATGGAATGGTTAAGACTGGTGCAGTAGTAAGGCGCTTCTTCAATTCATCAAAATCAGCTTGGCACTCTTCCGTCCACTCGAACTTCTGATCCTTGCGAGTCAACTTCGTTATAGGCTCCGCAATTCTTACAAAATTCTCTACGAACCTCCGATAATATCCGACAAGTCCAAGAAAACTTCGCACCTCTGAAACATCAGTTGGGGTTGGCTACGACTCTACTGCTGATATCTTCGTCGGATCTACTTCTATGCCTTTCCCTGAGATAACATGTCCAAGAAATGAAACATGATCTAGAAGAAAATCACGCTTACTCAGCTTTGCATACAGCTTCTGATGCCTCAAGATCTCCAGCACCTTCCTCAAGTGATCCTCATGCTCTTCATGGTTCTTTGAATACACCAAAATGTTGTCGATGAATACGATGACAAACTTATCAAGATATTCATGGAATACTCTGTTCATTAAATTCATGAACACAGCCGGTGCATTTGTCAAACAAAAGGGCATTACTAAGAACTCGTAATGACCATACCGAGTCCTGAATGCCGTCTTCTGGATGTCTTCTTTGCGAACTTTCACTTGATGGTATCCCGACCTCAGATCAATCTTCGAGAACACCTGGGCTCCTGTCAGCTGGTCAAATAGATCATCAATTTTGGGCAGGGGATACTTGTTCTTGATCGTCACAGCATTAAGAGCCCTATAATCAATGCACATACGAACTGTTCCATCTTTCTTTGGCACAAACAAGACCGGGGATCCCCAAGGTAATGCACTTGGTCAGATAAATCCCTTGTCTTGCAACTCCTATAGTTGTACCTTCATTTCATCCACCTCCTTCTTTTCCAGTCGATAAACATTTGAAGAGATTGGTGCCGCTCCTGGTATGAGCTCAATGGTGAACTCAACCTCTCTGTCGGGTGGTAGACCCGGCAGATCATCTGGAAAGACATCAGAAAACTCATCAATGATCGGTGGCGGGGCAACCTCCATTGCCATGCAAGCTCCATGATACTGAGATACTCCCTTCTCAATGCTTCCTCTCTGAAATTCAAACTTCGGCTGGCCTGGCGGTCTAAATATATCACAACCCCTGTGGCAGTCCAATATCGCATGATATTGACTAAGCCAATGCATACCCAATACTACGTTAAAATTTGGCATAGGAAATACCAAAAGTCGAGCTCTCATCTCTCGGCCACAAATGACGACCGAACATGTTCTACATGTACTAGTCACAGGTACTATAACCCCACCAGTAAAAATTTTCCAACTCTTAGGCATAGTAGAAGTAGCTATCCTATGCACTGCTATAAATCTAGATGATATAAATGATAGGGTGGCACCAGAATCAAATAACACTGTAGCAGGCAATAAACCTACTAAAATAGTACCTGTGATAGCCTCACCTTCGGTTCCATCTTCTCCCTGAGTGAGAGCAAAAATCTGTCCTTGCTTCTTGTTTCCTGCCTGCTGCTTAGCTTTCTCAAACTGTGCTGACTGTGAAGGGAGTATAGGTCCTCTCTGCTGACCTCCTGGTGCTGGTGGCTTCTGACCTCTAGCTGGCATAATGGCTCTCCGAACTGGGCAATCTCGAGCCTGATGCTGGCTCGATCCACAAGCTAAGCAAGTACCCAGCATCCTTCTGCACTCTCTCTGTAAGTATCCCTTCCTGCTACAGAAATGGCAAGTCGGAAGCTCCTTAGACTGGTTGGGTCCAGTCTTCTGCTGATGCTGGTGATGTCCCATAGGTCTCCTGATAGGACCTCCTTGCTGCGTCTTCGTCTGTACTGGCTGGTTCTTCTGCTGGTTCAGCTTTCCCTTGCTAATTGTCTCCTGAATCCTGGCCTCCGTCAGCAACTCAGCATAAGAGATTCGGGACTGGAAGCTAGTATAATGCTGTAGCTCCTGCCTCAGCCCGTTGTGAAATCTCTTGGCCTTCTCCAGATCATTGGGTATCAGTACCTCCCCATATTTGCTGAGTCGACTGAACTCTGAGTCATACTCGTCAACAGTCTTGTTCCCTTGCTCCAGATGTAGGAACTGGTTGTATAAGGCATTCTTCACAGTAGTAGGAAAGTACTTCTTATCAAAAAACTCCAAAAATTGTTCCCACGTCTGACAAGTACCCAACTGACGCTCCATAGAATCCCACCAGTGATGGGCATTCCCCTTCAGCTGAGTTCTTACGCCAGTCATCCATAAATCCTCAGGCAACTGAAATGCCTGTAATTTCTTCTTGGTGTTGGTGATCCAAGTAGTGGTCTCCTCCGGACTCTCGTTTCCAAAATAAGGTTTGGGGTTCATCTGCACGTAGTCCTTCACTGAACCTACCCGTGCTGGTCTCACGGGAGCTAGTGTCGGAGATGGTGCAGGTGCAGGTGCTGTCATCCTCTCTATAGCTATCAAGAATCCTTGTCTCAACTCAGCAGCTTCCCGTCTTTGCTCAGCTGCTTCTTGCCTCTGCTCTGCTGCTTACTGTCTCTGTTCTTGCATCATCATGTGCATGAACTGAAACATCTGTGCCTGATTGTCTTGAGGCACAGCCGGGGGCACTCCATATGATGTCTGAGGGTACTGCGGGAGAGGAGGAGGTACCCCAGTCGGTTGTGCACCAACTGGCTGAGACGTCTACCCTGGTAGCAAAGGGTGGGTTGGAACTACCCTTGCGGACTGATCATCCATACCAGATGACTGGTTGTCTCTACCGGCAGCGGTACGTCCACTCCTTAGATTCATGAATAGTTAAATAATAATAATAAGTACTTAATAATTCTAAATAAATCCTAAAAATCATCACAAACCTTAAATTTAACCATTAAAGTTAATTTCACTATTCTATACAATAGTAACACATAATTAATAATTATTTAAATTAATAAATAATTATTACACAATTTAATACATAATCCTAAAATGAATCTAAAAACTACTTTTAAATCTTAAAAATTTGTAAATACATATAAAATAAATGAAACAATTTCCTAAATATTATAATTACATATTTCTAATAGAATATTATCACTTCACAAAATTACAATATTTATATAATTAATAACAATTAATTATATAATATATTTAATTTATTAAATCAATCTAAAAATTACCCAACTAAATCTAAATAATTATAAATAACAATAATTAAATATTGGAATTATTTTTATACAGAAGATTATATTTTTACAAACATTTTCTATTAAATAAGTATTATTTAATTAACAACCAATTAAATAATATAAATTAAAAACAGTAATTGGGATTAATTTAAAAAAATCTAAAGTTCTCGGTTTTAATATAAAATAATTACAAATAAAATTCTATAATTTTTGGAAAAATTATTATAAAATGCTACATTAATTTTACAAACTCTTTCATCTACAAAGTTTTATTTAATACATAATTAAATTATTACTTAAAGATTAAAACAGTAAACACAATTATTTAATTACCAGCATCGAAAACTCGTAATTAAATAAAAATAAATGCTAATATTAATATTAATTCTCACAAAAATTAGGGCAGAACCTCTACTTAATTACCAATGATTTCCTACATTCAGATCTAATTAATTATCAATTTATACACAATAACAATCATAAAAAAAACTGAATAATCTGATTTTAAACCCTAAAACTAGGGTTAAAGCATGCAAGGGAGGTTTTCCCACGTGACAGCGCCACGTGGTGGTTCGGGGCTACCTGGCCACGCCGCAAGGGGGTGGCTCGCCGTCCGGGGGGTGGCGCCTACGAGGGGGTCGCCGGGATCGGCGGGCGGGTCGGCTGCAGCGCACGAGCGCGGGTAGCGCCGCGTCCTCCGCCGTTCGACGGCGAGGTGCCTCGGTTGGGGGAGGAGGCAGGCGAAGGGAAGGGTCGCCGGAGGTGGCTAGGGGTGGCGGTGATGATGGGGGGCTGGTGTTTACGTGTAGACAAGGTTAGGGTTGAGGCTAGTTTGGTTGCTACAAATATATATATATATATATATAAGATCCATGAGTTTAGGAAACCCTAATGGGTTTGGACCTAAGTTAGGGTGAGGGTAGATGGCCCATGGGCTGAGCTAGGGTTAGGGTCGGGATATATGGAATGGGTTTGGGTTGCTATAAATTGAACACCATATCTATATAAGTATAGATATATATATATAATCTAATAATAAAACTAAATAAATAGTAACACTATATATATATAAGTATATATATATATAGTCTAATAAATAAACTAAATGAATTTAGGTTAGAGTTAACCTAGGTTTAGCCTTTAGGGTTAAGGATTAGGATTTCCTAATACAATGCACACACAAACACCTTCATGTATATATATATATATATATATATATATATACATATATATCTAAACCTTATAAATAATTAATAATTAGTGTAATAACATTTATTTAACAATTAACAAAAATAGAAACAATAAAATAAAAAAATTTGAGGGGTTTTACACTCCCCCAGCGGGATACCCTTTACACAAGTGCTGTATTAAGCTCTCTAATACAAGCACCAAAGATACCACAAGCAAGAAAAAATGGAGTGAATGTATTCTATTTCTTGTTTCAAAATCAGTTACATTCACAGGACTATATCTCATGCACAAAATAAAAAGTTCATCTCTTCATCTTGGCAAGAAGTAGAGGATTACATTGATGTCCAAAAGAAGAGAAAATCTGGTACTCATCAGCAAAACATAGTTTGGTCAGCTTGGCAGCACTACGCCTTCGTCAAAAAGTAATTTTGTGGCCCTCAAAAGAAGTAATGTTTTACTGCTGAGAAGCAAACAAGGCTGTTGAACCTTCGAGAAGCTACACGGTGGAGGGCAAATATAGCATGCTAAAAGCATCTACAAATGGTGATTTTCTCTCCTCCATATTGCGGACGTCGTAGGCTCATTCCTCCAAGAGGCCATACCTTCAAAACAACATCTCTAGTGCTGTTTTTCCCTACTTGAAGAACCGTGAAAATAGAACTTTCACGATGACGCCCAACTACCGTCCAACTCTCCGATGTATAAAGGTTCTTCCTACCATCTAAGGAAAACCCTTCAAAAATACGAAGAGTCCTGAGCTCTCTGATATGTGTGTCAAGTGTTGCATCTTCACCATGCCCAAAGTCGTCTATACCGGTCCTGGAGAAATATGCTAGCCAGATCCCTACAAAATATGAAAAGGGACAGAAAAAAGTCAGACTCAGAAATCTGCAGGAAAAGCCAAGTGCTGAAAGCACTTATGCGCCAAAGGGCTATACGCCCAAAGGATATACACCCAAAATAAACAAGTGGGCGCATAACATACGAACAATATATGGCACATAAACATGGCAACATGTGGGCGCATAGCACACCACAGTGCTGGCGCATGACTTCTGTGGGTTCATAATGATGCTCACAGAAGTATGTTGCCATAGGCGCATGCGCCCAGGTAGAAGAAAAGTCTGAGCGTCGCAAATTAATGCTCGAGACTTTATTTTTTGGGGCGTGCCCTTACCCAGAATCAGGTCCTGGACTAGTGAAGGCGTTGCCACAGGAGGAGAGCCACTTGGCGCAGCCCCCTTGCCCTTCGCGAATCTCTTGGCGACCTTGGGAGACATGGTTCTCAAAGAAAGAAGATGAAGAGTTTCTATAAAATTCTAAGAGAGGAGAATAATGAGCTTTCTCTCTCCTTCAGGGCCAATTTATAGGCACAGGCCACTTCCTATGCACCCACTATCTTTATGCACCTATGCGCCCATTGCGCAGTATGCGCCTACAATGGCCTATGCGCCTACGTGAAGATCCAGCCTCTTGCACACTATGCGACTTTCACTTGCTGACGTGGACAACGTATGAAGGATGTACCTCTTCAAATTCTACCCCGATAAATCTGGCAGTTCAGATTTTGAGAAAGATCTTAACAGTCGTATCTCTCTGACAGGCTGGACAAATACTATGCGCCCAAAGAGAGAGCCGTGCTATGCGCCCATTGTATCACGAGAAGATAGTCCATGCTTCTTTCAAAGTATTTTAAACTCGTTAAAGTATCGAAAACTTTGAAGGGGGTCTTGTAGAAGCATAAATTTTTTTTAGCAATGAAGCCTTATACGCCCAATCCTGTGAAGCTCTATGCGCCCAGCCAGTGGAACTCTATGCGCTCAGCCAGTGAAGCTCTATGCGCCCATTCAGTGAAGCTCTATGCACCCATCCAGTGAAGTTCCATGCGCCCAAGACTAGCTCCCCCAAAAGGAGGGCGCATAGCCTAAGACATGTCTATACGCCCAAGCCTGACTCATTCAAAGCCATGATCAAAATGTGAACCGAAGCGTATGTCCACGTCAGTCTCCACGAGCAGTTGTGCACCGAAGCATGCGGCCACTTCAACACCACGACCAACCCATGACCTCGTAGCCTGCATGCGCCTACACCCTATACGCTCAAGACATGACTATGTGCCCATATAAAAACTAATGAGTTTTCCTCATATGGGCGCATAACATCATTCCAGCTCAAGAACGACTATAAAAAGGGGCCTCATCCCTCTTTAAAACAGAGAACGGAGAGCATTTTTAAGAGCCAAATTGCTGCACTTCTTGTCAGTGAGCCGAGAGTTAGCAATTTTCTTAGGTTTTCAACCACTTTTGTAATCGGAGTGTCAACGGAGTAAATGAGCAAATACCGCTCGATCTCTATCGTCCCATTCCCCAGAATTCTTTTTTGTACACGGGGATCCTCAGCACAGGATCTCTCAGGCGTACTCGATTTGTGGTGCCTTACGCCAATAAAAAAAGACAGCATTTTGTTCTTCTTTTTTGTGTGTGTCCACATTATGTTATTCTCCATTCAGAGCATATTCTAGATTGTGTTAGATGTTGGACCTAGGACAGCGTTCTACCGCCGTCACTGCGGCGTAGGCTGGACGTACCTACTTTTTGTGCCCTTATACTGGGTGCGGGTCATGACATATTGTGTAGTATAAACATTATGACTATCTTAGGTGTATAAATATTATTATGGTTCATATATGGAAAGTCCATATATGGTAAGTGTACCTTGCGAACGCTTCTGATTATTATGGTTAGACGTACACACAGACAGAGGTTACATGCAAGTGTACCTTGCTAACGCTACAGATTATTTCTTTCCATTATTGTTGTGTGTTTGTTTCTCAATGATTGATTCGGCATCGTGTAAGCTTAATTTAAGCTTGGATACCTCTTTAGTATTTTCCGTGGATGCAGTGTTTCTAACATTATCTAGTAAACATAAAAGTCTATGGATCTCGGTTTCACAGTCCTTGATCTTATCCTTTATATGTTTATATTTATTGAGTACCTTTTTATGATCTTTAAGTAGATCTTTAAAAGTATCACCAAGTTCATCAAATGAGAAATCATCAAAAGAATCTTTTAACTTATCTGAAGTCTCCATTAGACAAACGTTAGCCATATTTTGCGGAGAGTTCTCTTCCTCGTCTGAATCACTAGCCTCGCGTACTTCCTTGTAGTTGGCTTCTGGTATGGCTTCTCATATCTGCTTCCTTTCTTTTCTATGGAACAATCTTCCTTAACAGGTTTCGTTATTTTGCATCAGAAGCAGGTAGGTTCTTCCTCATTGTCTCTTTGTTCTCTCTTCTTTTTGTTGAAGCACAGAAACATTTTGAAAGTTTCGAACTAAGAGAGCTTGATCATCACGTTCGGAGTCATCGTTATCAGTGTCTTCTGAGCTGGTTCTTCGGTGATGAGCTCTCAATGCAATCTTCTTCTCGTTTGGAGCTATTTCTTCAAAATCTTTTAGATTGAGCTCATGCGTCATCAGCTTGCCCATCAAAGTTTCTAGTGACATAACCGGAAGATCATTGCCTTCGATGATTGCTGTAACTTTGGGGTTCCAAACCTTCGGCAATACTCGTAGCACTTTGCGTATCTTCTCATAGTTGAAATAATCTTTTTCGAGGTAAGATAGCGGGTTGACGATGTCTAGGAATTTGGTGAACATTTGAGTGATCGTCTCATTTGGCTTCATCTTGAATGTTGCGTACTCCTGTGTCAGACGACCGACTTTTGATTCTTTGACTTGTGTGGTCCCTTCATGAGTCACCTCCAAAGGCTTCCATACTTCGTACGAGGTGGTGCATATGGAGACCCTGTTGAATTTAGTCCTGTCTATGGCACAGAAAAGAGCATTAATAGCCCTAGCATCTAGACTTACATGTTTCTTCTCCTGATCAGTATACTTGTCGTAGGGTTTCTCGACGAGACTCCCCTCGACAGTTATTCTGGAAGGTTTCTTGTAGCCGTCAGTGACTACAGTCTACAGGTCCAAGTCTAAAGACTTAAGATAAAAACTTATTCTAGTCTTCTAATACGTGTAGTTGGTTCCATCAAATTGGGGTGGCCTATTTGTGGATTGTCCCTCACCATAGTTGGTAAATATGGGTTGTGTGGTTGCCATGGATCAACTCTAGGATGTAAATCCTGTATCAAAAGAACAAGGCTATGATACCAATTAAAGTACGGTAGGCAACTCTAGAGGGGGGTGAATAGAGTATGTGTGTCAATAATGAACAATTAAAAATTTAACTCTATTCAAGTATAACCAACAAAAGATTAATCAGAGTATAAGTACGAAAAGTAAATGGAGATCAGAAAGCATACGCAAACACAACAGTTTTAACCTGGCTTCACTCGTGGAGGACTAGTCCAGGCTTGAGAACTCTTGCTTAAGATTGAAATCCACTATTTGTGAAATAGCGTACAAACACATGCCTTTACTCAGAAGAGCACGCCAACTTCTTACAAAATCGCAGAGGCAAAACTTGGAATTTTTTAAGTGACTTCTTTGAGACTCTTACGCACAAACTTCTAATCAACTCGTACTGGGCACCTTTTAGGCTTGGGAAGTTTTGTGGCTAGTAGATGAGAAGAGTATAGCTCTTTTGGATGTATAGGCTATAGGAGTAGAGAAGAACAGAAGATTGAATGATTTGAAATGAGAGAAATGGGTGCCTATTTATTCTAGTTCTGGGAGGCAGAGTTCGGCCAGAACTCTGTCCAGAATATTTAAAAGTTTGGTCGTTGGACAACTAGCAATGAGCATACCCTAAAAATCAGCTCCTGGAGTTTAGGGGACAGAGTTCGGCCCGAACTCTATGTGGGTACAGAGTTCGGCCTGAACTCTGCCTCCTTGGGGACAGAAAGTTCTTGGGCTAATTTTGGGCTTTGGCCGTTTGGTCTTTTCTTTGTGAAGATTTTGGTTGTCTAGTCTATAGTTGAGATATGCAGTGTGACTCAACATACAATAGCCTAGAATCAATAAAAGTGTAAAAATACAGACTCTATTTACAAGTTACAACAGTATTTTGTCGAGCAGCTGTCGATGATGTTCGTCTAACTTGATATGTTATAAACGTCTGATTTGTTGCTTGATGGAGATTTATGTGTCAAGTTCGATCATGACAAATATTAATTTGTTAATTATCAAGATTAGGTTGACTGTGATCCAATTTGGATCAACAAATAGAGCCATATCCTTCTTCATGCCATACCACCAAAATGTTGTGCGCAGATCTTTGTACATTTTAGTGCTTCCCAGATGCAAGGAATACTTTACGAAATGAGCCTCGTTTAGTTTTCCTTTCTGAGTTCCTTATCCTTAGGAATGCACAATCTTCCCTTAACACGAATATTATCTTCTTCTACCACAAAGTCGGTCGCCTTCCCTGCTTGAATCAACTCGCGTATCTTCTGCAAAAAATGGATCGTCTTTCTGAGCAGTCTTAATCCTTCTTTAGAGGCTTGGCTCAAGCAGCAGCTGAGCAAACTGTATATTCTGTGTACGAACTCTGAATTCGATCCCTATATCTTCTAAATCCTATATTAGCTCCTTTGCCACCGACAGTGTTCCAATGAATTTCTGACTCAAGGCATCAGCTATTACGTTCCCTTTATCCGGCGTGTAGGAAATCGCCAAGTCTTAGTCCTTGATCAATTCCAACCAACGCCGCTGCCTCAAATTCAATTCTTTTTGTGTAAATATGTACTTCATGCTTTAGTGGTCCGTAAAGATTACGTAGGACACATCATAAAGGTAGTATCGCCATAATTTCAATGCAAACACAATCGCCACCAGTTCTAAGTCATGAGTTGGGTAATTCTTCTCATGCTGCTTGAGTTGTCTCGATGTATATGATATTGTCTTCCCACATTGCATGAAAACACAGCCCAAATCCAGTCCCGATGTATCACTATAAATCTAAAATCCTTTCTATCCCTTTAGAAGAGCAAGAATTGGAGCCGTGACAAGCTGTTGCTTTAATTCTTGGAAACTATTCTTGCAGGCGTCGATCCACTTAAATACGACTCCCTTCTGAGTGAGGCGAGTCAGAGGCGACGTGATTCTCGAAAAGTCTTTCATAAACCTACGGTAGTACCCGGCTAAACCAAGGAAACTCCGTAACTCACTAGTTGATGCAGGCTATTTCCAGTCTACAACTGTCTCAATCTTCTTTGGGTCAAAGACAACACCTTCTGCCGAGACAACGTGCCCTAGGAACGACACGATATTCATCCAAAATTTGCATTTCTTAGTTTTGCAGAGTTGATTTTCTCGAAGCGTCTGAAGTACCGTTCTTAAATGCTCAACATGTGTCTCATTATTTTTTGAGTATATCAAGATGTCTTCAATGAATACGACGACGAACTTGACCAAGAACGGTCGAAATACTTTGTTCATAAGACCATTATACAAACCAAATGATATGACCAAAAACTCATAGTGTTCGTATCTTGTACAAAATACTGACTTAGGAACGTCTTCGGGTCTGATCTTCAACTAATGGTATCCTGAATGAAGATCGACTTTAGAAAACACGGTCGCCCCTTGTAGCTGATCGAACAGATCATCTATCCTTGGTAAGGGGTACTTATTCCTGATAGTTGCCTTATTGATCTCTCGGTAGTCAATGCATAGCCGCATCATCCCGTCTTTCTTTTTTATAAATAATACCGAAGCTCCGCACGGTGATACACTTGGATGAATGTATCTACGGTCTAGTAATTCTTGTAATTGTACCTTTAGCTCCTTTAATTCTGCCGGAGCCATCCCGTATGGCGTCTTCGATATCGGGCGAGTATCCAAAAATGTATCAATTATGAATTCAATTTCTCTTTCTGGCGGAATTCCAAGTATCTTGTCTGAAAATACATCGGGGAATTCTTTTACGACTTTGGCTTGATCCGAGTCTGCGTCCATCATCCGGGTGTCCCGAATAGAAGTGAGGTACGCTTCACACACGAGTATAACATATGTCTAGCTGTGACTGCCGATATCACCATTGCTCCCTTAGACGTCAAGCCGTACGAGTAAGAGAACTCTGTTTCTTCGGGTAGGCGAAACACAACTCTCTTCTCCGCACAGTCGATTGTCGTGTGACAGGCACTGAGCTAGTCAATTCCTAAGATGATGTCGTACTCTTTGACGTTGAGTACAATTACGTCCATAGATAAAGTCTTGCCTCCAATTTTGATGTAACCATCCCTGCAAATCAAAGTTACAGGCATATCTTCCCGAAGGAGTGCTAACACACAGCGTCGTCTTTAATAAAGTCATGCATAATTTATTTTCCGATGTAAAATTAGACGATATAAAACAATGTGTAGCACCAGAATCAAATAGCACCTGGGCAGGTATGCTTTTATACAGCAACATAGCTATTATTACGTTCTCGGCGGCCTGGGCCTCTGCCTGAGTCAAGGCATAATCCCTTCCTTGCGCACCTTATTGTTGATTCGGAGCATTCCCAGTTGGGGCTGGTAAGGCTAGTGGCGCTTGGCCACGAATCTGGTTATTATGTTGGCTCCGGTTCTGATTATTATTTTACCCACGAGGAGGAAATTGATTTCCTCCCCTGCCTCTACAGTCAACTGCCCTGTGACCTATACCTCCACATTTGAAACACCCAGCATGACAGTCTTTAGCTTTGTGCCCCCATTGGTTACATTTATTGTAATGTGGTAACTGTTGCTGAGGCCATCTGTTGTCCCCTGTATTATGATGCTTAGGTGCGTCATTTCTCGCCGTAGACCAAGGTCATATCTGGTTACTGCCTTGGTAGTTCTGTGTTGTCCACGGCTAAATACCAGATGGAATCTCTCCATCTCGAGAGCAGTTTTGTATGCCTCCCTATAAGACGTACACTTCTGACTTAGCATATCGCGTTGTAGGTCATCATTCAAGCCTTGCATGAATCTTTCTTGTTTTGCGTCATCATTCAGAACCATGTACCCAGCGAATGCAACTCTCATCAGAAATTTTGTTTCATAATCATCTACCGACATACTGCCCTGTTGGAGTGCTACGAACTCCTTCTCTTTCTGCTGACGGAGAGCTGGAGGAATGAATTGGGTAGTAAAAGCCTATTTGAAGGCCTCCCATGATATCTTTATATTCGGGCTATTTTTGTAAAGTGCTTGTCTCTGCAAAGTCTACCATTCTTGGGCCTTGAGATGAAATTGTATAACGGTACACTCCATCCTCTTACTGCCTTATATATCCAACATTTGAAAGTAGCCCTCAAGTGTGTTCAAGAAGCCCATCACTTCATCTGGCTCCGCCCTTCCATTAAACTCAGGCAGGTCACAACTTTTGAATTCTGAGAACTTGAAGCTCGTTCTCTGTCGTGTCGACGTTTTAGGTTTCTCTACCGGCACTTCTACAGTCTCGGTTGCTACGGCCTTTGCAGAAATGTTGGGATCGACCGTCAGCTTGGTAACAATCTGAGATAGATTATCCACTTGCTTTTGTTGAGCATCCAGCTGATCCTGAAATTGATACTGAAGTTGCTCCTGAAGCATGCGATATTGATCTACGCTCTGCTTCCTTTGAGCTTCCATTAGCTTCATTAGTTTCTCCATTGGGTCAGACGATGAATTCGTCTTCGAGCTATCACCTTTCGTCATTCTATAATAATAATAATTCCATTAGCACTCATAAAATATTTATGGGCTTATTGTATGGAATATTATTTCATGCCAGCGCTATCGACACCATCAACCTAGAAAATTTGCATCAAGACTTCCATTTGAAAACATTTTTGAAATCCGTAGAATTAAAACCGTGCTCTGATACCAACTTGTCACATCCCGATTCGGGGAATCGTTCGCTTCACTTGGATTCACGCCAAATTGCTCGTCTTCACTAAGGCATGATGTCATAAAAGTCTGGAGTTGCACTTGTACAAGGCAAAAATGTGCACTTTTTTGTCATTTCAAAATATTTGAAATAAGCCACATTTTAGAGACAATGAGTATGCATAATATGAAGAAATCATATTTATTTTATTAATAATTGTAGCCAAAAATACAACTTTTTCGGTACTATTTGAAATGCCTTTTCAGCTACATTGATTGACGAAAAAAATACAACTGATAGGCTTCCATGAAATAACTTTTTATTCCATACATCATGCCCCTTTAGTACTTTGAAATCTAAGCAACAATCTTTGAAAGCTTTGCAATATTTGTGTGTCTTTATTGAAAATAACTTTGAAAGGAAATAGAAGCAACTCAAAAGCCTTAGTTTAGACGTACGCCCGAGCCTTCTCCAGTACCTGTGGAGGAGGAGTCAGCATATTATAACAATGCGCTGGTGAGCCTCGTTGGCCCACTCAGCTAAACCAATATTTTGAATTATTGACAAGCATTCTAAATCATAAGATTTGTTAGGGACATGCCACATTCAGAATAATTCACATTTGAGGCAACATGATATTATATGAAACAACTATTTATTTTACCATTGGCCGAATCTAGCTTCCTGCATAAGATACAGGATAATAATAATACTTACTGCCCCTCCATAAGACATTGATTAGCATACATCGTTACAACATGACTACTGGTGTTAGTGCACCATTCGACGTTGCCATATAGGACTTAGTATGGTATGAGGTTTACCATTCACTAGGTTACGAGCCCGAATGAAGGTTCCGATAACTTGTGCTACCAAAGCACGTAATTCCCACCTAGGCCGACTCGATCCTACCACCGCGGGTAATGTTTGAGGAAAATCCTTGTATACAAGTTGGTCTATAGTCATACGAATGTGTGTCCGACTCGATATGCCCCATGTGCATAGCAATATTGAAGTAAGAGGCAACATGTTCATTCATAGCATTTCATATCCATCATCTCAGGCATCAATTTATTTCGTTTCAATGTTCATTACATTGCAGCATTCCAATGTTCAAAAGGGACAAGCATCATTTTAATGTTCATAGAGACAACATCATTTATTGTTGTTAACAGTGATATCGATTCATTCAATGTTCATTCTCTAGCTTCTTAGTGGTATTGACTTATGGCATTAGCATCAAGTTATCGAACAACGGATGTTGAAAGTCAATTTAGTTAGTTGGCATAAAGGAGTAGCGAGAGGGACAAAACCACCACAGAGATCCACATTCACCAGTAAATTCCAAGGGTCGTCGATGTACATCCGCATAGCTTTTCTGTCGACTTTGAGCAACTCTGAGCTTTTTTCGAATCAAATAGACCTTTTTAACGGCCTATTCCACAAGTTCTGGTCGAAGCACTTGCCATTCATCAACTTCGTCCTAGCATATCGGTGATTGACATTTTCGTCCATATAATGCCTCATATGGGGCCATCTGAATACTTGCTTGATAACTGTTATTATAGACAAATTTCGCCTATGCGAGATCTGTATCCCAACTTGTCTTGGAATCGAGCACGCACACTCTCAACATGTCTTCAAGGATCTGATTTACTCTTTTCGTCTATCCATCAGTCTGCGGATGGTATACCGAACCAAAATTCAACTTTGTGCCTAATACTGTTTGCAGACTTATCCAAAATTGTGAAAAGAACTGCCCGTCTCTATCTGTCACTATAGAAGCTGGCATCCCGTGTAAACGGATAATTTTATTCATACAAATCTGAGCTAACCGTTCAACGCTCTATATCACTTTTATTGCAATAAAGTGAGCCGACTTGGTCAATCTATCCACCACCCTAACGCATCATTTCCTTTCTGAGTTCTCTGTAAGCCAACTACGAAATCCATACTGATATTATCCTACTTCCACTACGGGATGGCCAGAATGACTACTGGTGTTAGTGCACGATTGGACGTTGCCATATAGGACTTCGAATACTATGTGGTTTACCATTCACTAGGTTGCGAGCCCGAATGAAGGTTCCAGTACCCCGTGCTACCAAAGCACGTAATTCCCGTCACGGTCGACTCGATCCCACCATCGCGTGTACCGTTCGAGGAAAATCCTTGTATACAAGTTGGTCTAGGGTCATGCGAATGTGTGTCCGACTCGATAAGCACCATGTGCATAGTAATATTGAAGTAAGAGGCAACATGTTCATTCACAGCATTTTATATCCATCATCTCAGGTATCAATTCATTTCATTTCAATGTTCATTACATTGTAGCATTCCAATATTCAAAAGGGACAAGCATCATTTCAATGTTCCTAGGGACAACATTATTTATTATTGTTAACAGTAATATCGATTCATTCAATGTTCATTCTCTAGCTTCTTAGTATCAAGTTATCGATCAACGGATATTGCAAGATAATTTATTTAGTTAGCATGAAGGAGTAATAAGAGGGACAAAACCACCATATAGTTCCACACTCACCAGTTAGAGAATTGTCGAGAGGGAGAGGAACACTTGTGTGTTTAGCTTCCCGTCACGCGTCCGTCTGTAATAGTACCAAAAGTTTGGTTAATATTTCATCTCGTTATGTTTCCTTCTCTCAAATTCTCAAGAATGAATGCTATGAAAATTGATAAAAATGGACAAGAATCAAATCATCGAAACCCATTCAGAAAAGCATCCATTAAACCTAAGCAAGAAAACCAGCAGCAAAACATCCAGAGAAAGCTCTTGGATGCTTTTCTAGAGAAACAAATCCATTAGTTGGAAAGGTTCTTATGCATTTGTCCATGATTGATTTGATGTCGACGGTAAGTTTCCCCAATACTCGATTTCAACCGAGTTGATCAAGCCACAAGCCTTACATAGTGAACCGCTAGGAGCGGAATACTACAACAATGTCGAAGTAGAAAACCTTTGGAGAGTGCTGCAGCAAGTGCTCATGAGATTATGATCATTAGTGATGCTTTGAAAGTGATTTGGAACTCGATTTATAGTGTTTAGAGATAACTGTTAAGTAGTTATCCTGATTGGCACATACTGTAATTGGCGTTTCATTCTCCCAGTTGTGCGAACGGTTGATTTAACTAATTGGACACGGGGCATTCTGTGAGAGAGCTGCGCTTAGTCGTAGGCAATGTCCCGTACATGTTCTTCGAGATTAGTGGCATGTGCACCACGTCATCTAACTACTTCTGGATGATTTGATCGAATAGCGCGAACTGTTAAATGGCATCGAGCGCTACTTGTTGTTTAGTGCCCTCTACTTAATGTAATAATATTTGATTATCTCGTGCGAACTGCAAATGGTGCGAGGTAGCCACAACATGTCTTGCCATCGGCGAGAGCTGAGGAGGCGAACCCCGCTCTTGAAGGAGAGAAAATCGATCAGAGAAGATGACAATAGAATGCTCGCGCCATTCGCGCGTAGCGCGATCAAGGGCCAACATCAACCACCTCTTTTAGAGTATTGGTCGATGCTTTGTGCCATCTGCAAACTGTGCCACCTCTTTCAGAGTTTTAGTTAAAAATTAATCATAAAAAATGACGCCCTATGCCATTTGTCATGTTTTAAGCATGATGTGCCGTCCATCGTAATGCACAGGCGCTAACTGACTGATGCGCCATCTATGAAACTGTCATACTGTATGCGCTATTTTTTAGTGAAAAACTCTGTGTAGAGTTAAAATCACTTGTTTCTTACAATCTTTCATAACTAACTTTTGTTTCTTTTTGCCTTTCTACAACATCTATAGTAACGCCAAAAGTTGAGGTTGCCGTCAAAGAGGAAGTACTATCTCCTTCTATCAAAAAGGAACCGATAACCATTAAGGAGGAAATAACTCGTAAAATTGAAGTCACTGTCAAGGAAGAGATAATTCCAAAAGGCGAAGTGGCTATCAAGGAAGAGCTAGCACCAGAAGATAGTGGTATAGGAAGCTCTAGTCAGCTAACTCCTGAAGACCTTGATCAGCTGGATCCTTTATATGCACGATGGTTGAGGGGATGGTACTTCCCCTATCATGCTCATCCTGGAGCAAATGAATAAAAGCATATCATATTCAATGTTTCTTATTTTGATGTAGCTTTCATATATTCCAAGGTGTAGTTTGCTTCCAATGTAGTCCTTTACTCCTTTTTATGGAGAAAATAAAGAACATTTTTATTTGCTCATTTATTATGATTTTGTAGATTTACCATCTTTTGTGTAGCTGGGTTCTGTAATAAGTCATTGATACAGATAGTAGAATTCAAAAAACTCATTGATGTAGATAACAGAATTCAAAGGTAATATGGACGTTAATTCGTATATCTTTTGTTTATCCTTGGGCCAACTGGGACTAAAGGATAGGATATCTTTTAAAATAGCTGGGTTTCAAAAGATGATGTTTGTAATGTAGTAGATGTTGTGGGTCAATAAAGATGTATAAGATTTGGATAGACTTCGCTGGGGATTTTGTAGACGAGGAAATAATTCAAAGATTTGAAGTATGTACAATATTTGTCAAAAAATATAGTACACACTTTCAAACATGGTACTTCTTCAGGAATTTCCCGTTGATAGGCATCATAGCGATTCGGTCATCCATCCCTAACAGATGATAAGCTCCGTTAGAGAAAACTTTGCTTATAACATAGGGACCTTCCCATTTTGGTTCGAACTTATCTTTACTCATGTATGTCATAGTCATAGGACGTCTGACGGTAAGGAATAGCTTACCTTTTTGAAATGCTCGTACTTTGACTTTACAGTTGAAGGCTTTTGAGATACGGGCTTGATATAGCTCAATGTGTTGTTGAGCTAGTAGCCACTTCTCGTCAAGTGCTTCAAGCTCCTGAAGTCGAAGACGATCATTATTTTCTGTTGTGAGCTCAATGGCAATGGCCATTCTTAGTGATGGGATTTGGATCTCCAATGGTAGGACGACTTTGCATCCATACACCAAAGAGAAAGGTGTACAACCAGTCAGAGTGCGTACGATAGTACGGTTGGCCTATAGACATTCTCCAAGCTTTTCGCTCCAGTTACATTTATTGGTAGAAACGAACTTCTTGAGAAGCTTGATGATTGTCTTGTTGAATGCTTCTGCTAAATCGTTAGCGGCAGGATTGTAGGCTGTAGAAGCAACATTGTTGATCCGATTATCATCATAGAATCAAGTGAACTTCTGACCGATGAATTGAGGTCCATTGTCATGGATAATTTGCCAAGGAATGCTGAATCTTTAGATCACATGATGTTTAATAAAGTTGATGACACTACTTATTTTGACTTCGGCTAAAGGTATAGCTTCTACCCAGTTTGAGAAGTAATCGGTTATAGCTAGGATAAACTGATATCTTCGAGATGACGACGGATTAATACGACCAATGACATCCATGCCCCAAGCTTCGAAGAGCTATGATGCTACAGTCGGATGCAGGAATTCTGATAGTTGATGAATGAAATCCGCATGGATTTGGCATGCTCAACATTTTCTTGAATATTCAATAGCATCTGACACCATGGTTGGCCAATAATATCATATACGTCGGATTCGATCCTGCTTAGGATCAGGCTGATGTGCACCACAAATACCATCATGGGCTTCACGTAGTATTTGTTTTGCTTCATCTTCCGCAAGACAGCGTAAGAGCATACCATCAAATGATCGTCTTTATAGTGATTTAGAGGTGTGATTATAGTAGAATCGAAGTGATCGCCGATGGATTATTGTGGCTTCTTTGGGATCTTCAGATAAGATGTCATGTACTGCAAATTTGATGAAAGAAGCCCTCCAGTCTTCACTCGTAGTACAAATATCGACTGAATTACTGGATTCTAGATGCAAATTATTCTCGATGCAGAATAATTCTCTGTTAGTGATGACGATCATCTGTTGTCTTTTCATAGGGATCGCCAATACTGCTGCTAGATTAGCAAGTGCATCAGCTTCTGTATGCAAACTCGACGTACATGTTCAATGAAGAATCCTTTGAATGATGTAGCCAGTTTGACTACTGCTTTATGGTATGGAATGAGCTCTTGATGTCGAACTTCATACGTGCCTCTAACCTGATTGACGATCAGTTTAGAATCTTCGTATACTTCAAGGTATTCGATGTCCATCTGTTTAGCTAATTGGAGACCGATGAGTAGAGCATTGTATTCAACGACATTGTTAGAACATGGCTCGTCCAAAGAATAAGCTCTTTGATTGGCCAGTCCTTTTGGTCATACCAGAACGATTCCAACTCCAGCGACGATATTGCCTTTGCGTCCGATTCTGGATGCACCATCGAAGAATAGACTCCAAGTAAGGATTCCTTCTGAAGTCATATTAGATTCCAAAGTTTTATCAGGAATTTTATCATAGAATTTAGAAGTCTCAGGAATTGGATGAGCAACCAGGAAGTCAGCCAGGGCTTGACCCTTAATAGACTTTTGTGGGACATAGATCAAGTCATACTGTTCTAACAATATATCCCATGTAGCAAGTCTGGATGAATGTACTGGGCTACTTCATCAAGACACAGAGAGGGTTGACCCTGGAGAAGACATGAATGGTCTGGTCTATGATATAATATCGTATTTTTTGGACAACAAACATCAGGGCTAAATAATCTTTCTCTACTGGGTTATATCAATGTTCAGCACAGATTATCGTACGAGTGAGATATAGATGGCTTGCTCATGGCCTTCTTTGTTCTTCTGGGCTAATATGGCACCTAGAGAATGATCCACTGCTCGAAAGTACATTAAGAAGGGAATTACTATGACTAGAGGCACTAGGACTGAAGGGTTCATCAAGTACTGCTTTATGTCTTCAAATGCTTGTTTGCCATTAATTGTAAAAGAACAGAACAATTATCGGAGGACTGAACTTAGACTCACAATACAAACTCGCTCGTACAAAGAAAGCCTAGGGACGAAAACCTAGGTACAGCAGACTAAGTACGATTGTTTATTTTTGATTCTGGGGGGTGACGATAGAGGCTCGGGAAAGCGACGGCCGCTCTGTCTTACTCCTTGGACGATCAGTATGCAGTCTTGGCTCGGGAAAGATCTACTCGGCGTTGATGAAGAAACGCTCTTCTTGCTCTCTTCGGATTGCTCTCCTGACTTCTCCCTCTCTGTGATTATCAAAAAGAAAGAGGGAGCTCTCTCTATGTAGATTTCTCTCTTATTCTTTTGTTGCCGACCTCTCTCTCTTCTCCTTCTCCCTTTTTTTTCTTTTAAGGAATGATGCTGGCTATTTATAAAAGTGGGGGGAGGTGATCATTAGGGTTTGCTAATGATTATCTGTTTGGAATGTCGGCGCTCTTTCATTCTATCTGAACCCTTGATCCTGATTATAGTGAATCTCGACCATTAGTGCGGATAGCATCGTATCTCATGAGCAATTAATGCTAGCTGCTTTAAATCCTTGTGATTGATTATGCTAATGTCTGATTGCTCGCCACGTGTCCTATTAGCTTGATGATAAATGATATGCCCTGATCTCAGTAATTATGACGATAATGTCAAATATATTTGTTGAGATTCGGTTAAATCTCTTATTGATCCCATGCCACGTGTCCTAATTGTGAGTCCTGTCAGAGCCGCATAGGATTGACTATCCTCGAACCGCAGAGAGATACTCTTCCTGAGCCGCATGAGACAATGCTTCATCGAACCTTCCGTGAGCCGCATATGCATAGTCTTTGCGAGCCGCATGAGCTAGCATTGTATTGAGTCGCAGGGATTGAGCTCTCGGTGGGCCGCATATGGCTGATTTCTGCTAACCATATGGAGTGACTTCTTCGTGAGCCGCATGGAGCTGTTTTCCATTTAAGCCGCATGAGAGTTACCACGTGGCAACCTAGGATTTCTGACGGTTCGGGTCAGAGATCTTCTTCCTTTCCCGAAAAGTCTGTCATTATGGCAGAGCCATTATGACACTTTATGTCAGAGCAGTCACAGTCGCCAAGTCGTGTCAGAGCATTAAATGAGGCCACCCCCAAACGACCAGCTGTAGGGAAGGATCCATCGAGCCGCATATGCCTTGCTGAACCGCATACGCTCCCGAGCCGCATGCGATTGAGAGTATTCTTTGAACCGCATAGGGCCGCTCCTGTGTGAGCCGCATAAGCTTCTTACTCCGAGCCGTATGGATCATTATTCTAATATTTTCCATGCTTCTACAGGACCCCCTTCAAAGTTTTCAATTTGTAAAAATTGGAATACTTTGAACAAGAAGCATGGCCCCGTTCATGCCGCATAGGATTTTTCTGTCTGCCTGAGCTGCCTAGCCGCATAAGTGCCTTAGCCGCACAAATTCACCTGGCCGCATAAACTGGTTGCCACGTGTCCTGAACACGTGTGCAAATCTTCATTAAGTGCCTTTGATTTGATTTAACGTCGCCTTTTGGAGTAGGATCCCAAGAGCCGATTTTGCCTTGATAGCCGAAGGGTCGATCACGTCGTACGAAGCGTCGGTCATCAATCTTTCTTTCTCTGTCTATAAATAGGTGGGTGTTTGGTTTGGACTTTAGGTTTTTCTTGACTGAAAAACTCCTGTCTTGTTTTCTTCCTCCAACCGACAAACAGCAATGGCGCCTAGGGTTTCCAAGACTGTGAAGAAGGCCGCGGCGAGGAGAAAGAAATCGGCTTCGTCGTCGACCGTCGCCCCCCCCCCCCCCCCCCCCCCCCGTCCGCCTCGATGTTCACATCACCATCGAAGGTAATAACCTATGTAGAAGATTGGGTATTTTGAAACCCTAACAGGGTCTGCTCTGATGCCTACTCCGTGCACGCAACCACGTGACCCACATACACGCCCCCTGATCGAGCCGCATGGGGTATTCCCTATGTCTGAGCCGCACACGGGTTATGTGGTCCGCATGCACGTCCCATGAAACCCTAATAGGGTCTGCTCTACTGCTTACTCCGTGCACGCAACCATATGGCCCGCATACACGTCCCTTGATCGAGCCGCATGGGGTATACCCCATGTCTGGGCCGCATACGAATTACGTGGTTCGCCTATACGCCCCATGCATGGGGTATGCCCCCTGTCGGAGCTGCCTGTGAATTGTCTTTAAACGAGCTGCATGACTATTTTCTGAATATCTTTTTATTTTGTCTTTCCGTCTTTGATTCTTTCAGTATCTCCGCTGAGCGCTGAGGTTGCAGTCACAGAGGAACCGCCACCCCCTGTCGTCGACCAGGGGTCTCCCTCCATTAAGGAAGAAACGAAGAAGGAAGACTCGTCGTCTGCACAGGATGGTCTCTTTCCGAGTGTCGAAACAACTGGGGGTGGTAGCTCGGGGAATTCTGATACTCCTATTCCAGATGAGGATCTCCTTCAACTGCATCCTTTCTATGTAAGGTGGTTGAGGGAGTGGTATGGGCGCTTTTGCAACTAGGTTTTAGGAATTTCTTGCGGATGTCTGTCTTCTGCCCGCATGTTTCTGTAGTTGGTGCCTTTCCTTTCCGTCTGAATGAAGTAGTAAAAAGTTCTTTTTAGCTTTGTTTGTTAGTCATGTGAATGTGGCCGATCGTTTCAATGAATGGAATGTATTTGCTTCCCTCTTTTCTTGTAATGGTCGCCTTTAACAGGATATTCTATGTGAACTTTGTATCCTTAATGTACTCCGTTATGGATGTAGACGATAGTCTAGAATATGATCGGCATACATATCCTGAAAGGGTGGGGTTATGTTAAGCCTGGGGATTTTATTTCCCCATGGAACCTTTGCTCCTCGGGGATATGTGACGCTGTTGACTCCAAAAGCAGTATGTGGAACTAATCGATAGTTTGAGCGGTTGACTATCCTGCTGAAGGACCATCCCTCGACGTTGTGTACCTCTGAACCATAGTCGTTTCTTTGTCTTGTCTTGCTTGTTTGTCCTTTTATTTCTACTTTATAACAGTGATATGATCTCGAAAATAGATATGTTTCATCTCATCTTTGCTTTCTTGTATCGGTGTTCATGGAATCGGACTTGCTGGAGGATTATTTGTGGACCTGATATCTTAGGCGTACCTTGGTTTTAGGTACGGATAACAAGTTTGATTAGGATGTCCAGGACAGCCACGACAAAGTGGTCATGGGTGTTCTTGGTGTTGGGAAAAGGAATGCCGTAGAGCAGCTGGGCTCCCGGGGCATGGTAAGACGGTGGATTTATGCTAAGAAGCTTAGCAAGGGATATTTGTGGGCCTATTATCCTTGGCGTACCCTGGTTCAGGATACGGATAATGGGATGAAAGGAAACCAATCACATTTGCTCAGAGGTTATGATGACATGGCAAACGTGAAGGTTTTATCGTGAAATCTTCCTGCTCAGCGGTAATGAGAACATGGCAGGAGAGACTTTACGGAAGCTATTTGTGGTCAACAGAGGACATTTGTGGTCAACAGAGGACATTTGTGGTCAACAGAGGACATTTGTGGTCCTATTATCCTTGTCGTACTCCGGTTGTGGGTACAGATAATAGGTTAAAAGGGGATCGACATACTTGCTCAGAGGTAATGTGGACATGGCAAATATGACGATTTCTTCGACGGAGCCTTCCCACTCAGAGGTAGTGAGGACATGGCAGGAGTGGGCTCAATGAAGATTGGGTACATAGAACGACTCAGAGGTAGGAGAACGTGGAAGTTCTATGCGAGGGGGCGGTTTGTTTTTGGTGGAAGTGAAGACGACTCAGAGGTAATGAGGACATGGTCGTTTCGGAAATTGGTGGATCGACTACCCTTTTTGTGCACCGGGAGTACGGGTAGTGAATCCTGAGGGAGGATCTCTGACAGGAAGAAAGTTCAGAGGTATGATCATACTTGACTTACTATCTGAAAGAGCGACCGAAATGTAAGTTCAGAGGCACCAGCTGGTACATAACTTGGTAATTTGGACTTATTGAGGGAGTGAGAGTACAGTGGCACCAGCGGGTGCATGACTCGATAATCTGAAATAGGGTGGACGAGAGTTCAGTGGTACTAAAGGGGTACATGACTCGATAATCTGGAGAATGATGGATGGGAGTTCAGTGGTACTAAAGGAGTACATGACTCGATAATCTGGAGAATGATGGATGAGAGTTCAGTGGTACTAAAGGAGTACATGACTCGATAATCTAGAGAATGATGTTCAAACATAGTATTTCTTCAGGAACTTGTCGTTGACGGGCAACATGAGCAAATCTTCGTTCTGCTTAGCGAGGCGGTAGGCGCCGTTGGAGAACACGGTCTCGATGACAAATGGACCTTCCCATTTTGGCTGGAACTTACCGGTGGTCTTGTGAGTCATGACCATCGGCCTCCGGACTGCCAGAACAAGATCGCCCACTTGGAATGTTCTGATTTTAACTTTCTTGTTGAAGGCTCCTGAGATGCGTGCTTGGTATAGCTCGATCCTTTGCTGAGCTAGGAGGCGCTTTTCATCTAAAGCCTCCAACTCTTGTAATCGTCGTCGGTAGTTATCATCCGTTGTCAATTGATAAGTGAGGGCGACACGGAGTGAGGGGATCTGAGTCTCTAAAGGGAGGACTGCCTCGCTCCCGTACACCAGAAAGAATGGTGTATTCCCGGTGGCTGTTCGAACCGTGGTACGATAAGCCCATAAGCACTCGCCGAGCTTCTCGTTCCAGTCGCGTTTGTTGGAGGAGACGAACTTCTTGAGGAGTTTGATGATTGTTTTGTTGAATGCTTCTGCCAACCCGTTTGCTGCCGGGTTGTATGGTGTCGAAGCGACATTCTGAATGCGGTGCTTATCGCAGAATCGGTAGAATGCATGGCTTATAAACTGTGGACCATTATCATGGATGATTCTTCGTGGTAGTCCGAAGCGGTAGATAACGTGATGCTTAAGGAAGCTGATCACGTTTGAAGTTTTAACTTCTGTGAGTGGGACAGCCTCCGCCCATTTGGAGAAATAATCAGTGATCGCAAGTATAAAGCGGTATCCTCGGGAGGAAGGTGGGGTGATTGTACCAATGATATCCATTCCCCATACTTCGAATGGCCAGGATGCCACCGTTGGATGCAGAAACTCGGATGGTTGATGAATGAAATCCGCATGGATTTGGCAGGCCTTGCATTTTCTGGCATAATCTATCGCATCTGCCACCATTGTGGGCCAGTAGTAGACCATTCGGCGAAGGCGGTCCTGTAGCTTAGGGCCGGGTTGATGGGCCCTACAGACACCGTCGTGAGCTTCTCGTACAGCTTCTGTAGCTTCTGCGTTCGACAAGCACCGGAGCAATAATCCGTCGTAGGAGCAGCGATACAACATTTTCGTCTCTGTATCGTAGAAGAATCTGAGAGAGCGCCATCTGATAGAGGTAGCTTCCTTTGGATTCTCTGGGAGGATGTCGTATACGACGAAGTCGATGAACGACTGTCTCCAGTCCGGTGTGTCGTCGACCGTCTGGGCGGAATAACTTGCCATGGCTTGAACGTTGTTCTTGGGACAGACCAGCTCATGGCCGATTACATCGACCGAATGATGAGAGTGGTTTGGCACTGCTAAGGAAGCGGCAAGGCCTGCTAGGGCATCGGCTTCGATATTTTGGAGTCTGGGGACGTGTTCGATGGAGAATCCCTCGAATGATGAGATAATGTTGATCGCAATTTGATGGTAGGGGATCATGTCTTCCTGGCGAACCTCATACGAGCCCCTGATCTGATTAACGATTAGTTGGGAGTCGCCGTATGCTTCAAGATATTCTACCCCCAGCTCTTTTGCAAGTTGGAGGCCAATGACCAGAGCGTTATAGTCAGCCACATTGTTGGAGCAGGGTTCCGTGAGGGAGTAGGCACGATTGATCACCAGCCCAGTAGGAGAGATTAATACCACTCCGACCCCGACGACGATGTTTCCCTTGGGTCCGGTCCTTGAGGCGCCATCGAAGAACATTCGCCATATGTTATCGTGGGTGGCTGTATTTGAATCGGCAACCTCGTTTGGATCTCTTCATAGATTCTGGATGACTCCGATCCTGGATGGGCTGCCAAAAAGTCTGCTAGGGCTTGACCCTTAACAGCCTTTTGCGGGACGAAGATCATATGATAGGGGGACAGTAATATTGCCCATGTGGCGAGGCGAGAGCTGAGGGCCCCTGGTTTAGTCATGAGGACTCTGAGGGGGTTGACTCACGAGATCACATGTATGGTTTGTCCTGTGACATAGTGCCGTGTCTTTTGAATAGCGAATACCAGGGCGAGACACTCCTTCTCTACGGCGGTGTATCGATGTTCTGGCCCGATCATCATTCGGCTGAGATAATATATGGCCTGTTCGTGGCCTGCATCGTTATTTTGTGCTAGCAGGGCACCAAGGGAGTGTTCCATCGCTCGTACGTAGAGCAGGAATGGTTTTCCGGGGACCGGGGCCACCAGGACTGGGGGATTCGACAAATATTCTTTGATGTCGTCGAAAGCACGCTGGCATTCCTCGTCCCATACGAATGAGACTCCCTTCTTCATGAGGTGTGTGAACGGTCGACATCGCCCGAAGAGGTTGGAAATGAACCTCCTGATGTAAGCTAGCCTCCCTTGGAGGCCTCTGAGTTCGCGAAGATTTTTCGGGGGACCCATCTCCATGATTGCCTTCTTCTTCTCAGGGTCTACATGGATGCCTCGTGCCGTGATGATGAAGCCTAAGAATTTCCCGCTGGATACGCCCAAGAATGATTTCGTAGGGTTCATCTTCAGGTTGTGGGCTCTCATCAGGTCGAATACCGTTCTCAGGTCTTGCAGATGATCTTCCTTATGACGACTCTTGACGGCGATGTCGTCGACATAGCATTCTACTGTTTTGCATAAATGTTCTCGAAAAATAATACTCATGGCCCGCTGATATGTAGCGCCAGTATTTTTTAGACCGAATGGCATGACTGTGTAGCAGTATGTACCAATCGGCGTTCGGAATGATGTGTGCTTTTCGTCGTCGGGAGACATCTTGATTTGATTGTACCCCGAGAATCCATCCATGAATGACATACGTTCAAAGCCGCATGTGTTGTCGATCATGATGTCTGTGATGGGGAGGGGAAACTCGTCCTTCGGACATGCCTCATTCAGATTACGAAAGTCGATGCAGATTTGGATCTTCCCATTTTTTTTGAGGACCGGCACTATGTTGGCGACCCAGTCAGGATGTTGCTCTTCACGAATGAAGCCGCTGGCTATTAGCTTGTTGACTTCGGCTTCAATTGTGTCCATGATGCCTGGGCGGAAGCGTCGTTGTTGCTGTTTGACTGGCTTTGCATCTGGCCGTATGTTGAGTTTGTGAAGAGCGATATCGGGGTCTAGCCCCGGCATGTCCTCGTAACTCCACGCGAACACGTCGATATATTCTCTGACGAGTTTCAGCAGCGATTCTCGTTCTTCATTTGTCGGGCTTTTACTGATAAAGATCGGTTTTGGAGAAGATTCGCTGCCGAGAGCCACTTGTATGACCTCATCTTCAGTAGGAGGTTCTCTCAGTTCGAACCGTTTTTTCCCATTGCGTGTCTAATTGCTGGGCCCACGGCTCTAGCTCAAGGATTTCGGGGATGTCTTCGTCTTCCTCGTAAGCGTCAGCGAACGCCATGTTGACTGACATGATTTGTCTGAACACGTCTCCGATGCTGGTATCTGAGTCGGAAGTCGGTGATCCGGTTGAATGTGACTGCCAGTCGCATTCTTTATCTGAGCTTTCAGGGGTCGTAGTAGGCGTTACATACCCTAAACCACATCGGGTTTTGTTATAGTAGTTCCGTGGTTTGCCCGTCGGGGCTGGCGTCTTCAAAGGTAATCGTCGTCCAGTGCCGTAGTTCAGTCCTGGCATTGTCTCTAGATCATACCCCTGTTTCTGCATGAGATATTTGGATTGAGGGCTATAGAGATACAGAGGCAGTCTTCCGACATCTGACCCGAAGTCGACTTCTTCCATAGTGGGGGGATGTGGGTTGTTCGTCCGGCCGAAGATGATCGGATGGTCCCCTCCCTTGACTATTCGGTAAGTGTCTTCTACTGGAGTAAGTCGGATGGCGGTGTACACATTTGTCTCCTGTGTATGTAGGTGAGTGCCTATACCATGTTCCATAGCATACATTGTACATAGCTTATTGAGCTCGGTGTAGTTCAAAGATGACCCTTTATTGATGAAGTAAGGTATCTTTTCTAGAGGGATTACATCATCTGCGGAGGGGGTATCGGAGTGGGCAGCCACATACTTGGCCAATTCTGGTTCTTCTTCGGCCACCCCCTGTATAAATAAAGACTGAGAGGACGACCTAGTCAGCTTGATTTTTAGAGGCTCAACTGGCGGAGCAGATCGTGGAGTTGTTGGCGCACTAGCGACCCCCAGTTTGATACTTGATATGAGGCGAGGGGTGGCTGGTTCGCTAGAAGTGTCAGACCTCGCATCTGGGTGAAGAACCTTCTTGGGAAGGCGTATTGTGAGCGGTCTGTCGGAGGGATTGGGCTTCTCTGTTTGGAGCTGACCGACTCTCGGTAGTCTGATAGTAAGTGGCCCTGTTACGGGTCTCGGCGCTTGGCCGGACTTTGGCAGTCGGATTCTCATCTGTTCTTCTTGTGCGGAGAGACTGATTGCGTCCTTACGCAGGGTGGCCGTAAGGGTTGCGGAATTGCCCGGTTTGCGAGCCTGAAGGTGGATTGTTAGAGGTTCTTCTGATCCTGTAGCCGTCTTGTTGTGAGTTTGCACATCTTCTTCGACCAGATGCTTCTTTGATTTTTCGTATAGACAGGAGTCTGAGTAATAAGATTCGACCCCCTTGAAGGGATCGATATCAGCAAACTCTGTCCTCACGAAGCCGTGTTTATCGACATATTTGAAGCACTAGTGTAGTGTGGAAGGCACGATCATGTAATCGTGTATCCAAGGCCACCCCAGAAGGATATTGTAAGAAGTGTCGGCATCTATAACATAACAGGTGACTTCTGATTGGAGATCACCGATCTGACACTTCAAACGGATCTTCCCTATTGGGTAGCTCCTGCCCGAATTGAAACCGCTAATGGCGGTGCTTGTAGGTGTCAGGCGATGCATCGGAATGCGAAGATGATGAAGCAGACCCTTCGAAATGATGCTTATAGAGGACCCAGGATCAATGTGCATTCGGTCCACCTTTACGTCTCCGATGTATCCAGTGTAGTATAGTGGGCGATCATGCAGGTTAGTTTTGATGAGCATATCTTACGGAGAGAAGACGATATTGGGCATTGCTCCCGTGCACGTACTATCTTGGAGCTCTGCAGGTTGGTTATCTCCCGTGAGGTTGACCTGAGCCAAGTATGCGTCGGCATTTTGGAGCGCCTCACTTAAAGCTGTGCGGACATCCTTTGAGAGCCTGAGGAGTTCATATAAGGACAATTTGGCCGGGGTATAGCTAATTGTGCTAAGATGTCGAAGTTGTAGGGCCTCTCCAGCCCCGGAGGTGTCTCCTTCCGGAGGGACTTGTCAAAGCGAGTCTCCTTCGTCCTAGGCTTGTCGGTCGTCGAAGGCTGAGCCGGTCCCGGAGCATCATTGGTAGTGGGCGGATGATCATCAGTCGTGCTTTCGGTCACCGATTGGGCTTGTGTTCCGGATCGAGTAGTGACGACCGAAACTTCCTCTTCTTCCGCCGAGGCAGTACGACAGGATCTGACTTTTTCACTTTTCCTTTTAGAAGGTGGAGAGGGTTGAGTTACCTCGTGGACTAGGTCCGGATGGACCCACATGATTTCCCCTTATGATGTGAGGAGGGGTACCAGACCAGCAGCTTGATCGCGAGCAGGCGGCAGATTAGCAATTCCATTGTTGCCAGAGGGATGGGTATAACCCCGTCCTGAGTCTCTGTTGGAGGAAAGCTGCCGAATTGTACAGACACCATGTTGGCTGCCACGGTTACCTCTTCGAAATCGATGGCCAGGGCGTTCGAATCGATGAGGTTTTGGATATACCGTTTCAGTTGATAGCAGTTGTGTGTAGCATGGTGGACGTAGCGATGGTAATGGCAGAACTTTGGGTTCTCCAAATCAGTCGGTCGAGGCTCCCGTCTTGGTGGAGGAAGCTGAATCCTATCTCCTTGTATAAGCATGTCCAAGATAGGCTTGACGTGACCATCTTCAAAGGAATAAGTGATTTGAGGCCATTGTTTGTCTGCTGGCTGTGGCTCGGGTTTCTGGGCTGTATCGGTCACCATAGCCTGCTTGCCTTTGTTGTCCCGGTTGTTGGAGGGGCTACCCCCATTGTCGTTGCTGGTGTTGGGACGCTTGCTCTTGTTCTCTCCCTCCGAGATATGCAACCCCAGTTGGCGGGCCTTCTTCAATCGTTCTTCAACACTTGTAGCATTGATGATAAAAGCCTTCCAGTCCTTGAACTGACTTTTGCCCATCCAGAGACTAATTGTTGGAAGTAGTCTCTTTTGGCAAATTTCAATCAAAGAAGAGTCCGGGTTGCCAGATGGTAACTTCATTGCGGTTTGACGAAACCGCTCAATGTAATTTCTCGTCAGTTCTTTCTCTCCTTGAACGACGTCCATGAGGGTAGACATTGTCACGTCCTGTCCTACCTCATAGAATCTCTCCAAGAACAAGCGTTTGAAGTCAGCGAAGGAGTGGATGCAATTGTCTGGCAGGTTGCGGTACCAATCGAAGGCGACTCCTTCCAGTGCCCCAATGAATAACCGCGTGAGGATAGCGTCATCATGGGGTAGATGGTCGGTAGTGACCTCAAAGTAAGTGATGTATCGACTTGCTGAAGTCTTGCCATCATATGGGTTGATATTGAACGGCTTATATCTTGGCGGAAAGGGAACATCCCTCCATTCAGCAGGATATGGTTGCCGTATTCTGAGGTCTTGAGAATTTTCTTGGGCGTGGAACATTGCTCGGAGCTCCTGAACCTCTCTTCTTACTTCTCGGGCCTCATCTATCGTGGTAGGGGCCGTTATCTCGGGAGGATTATTGCCCTGGTTTGGCACCGCTGAATTTGAATCTACGTTGATTGCGGGACCCGTGCTTGTCTGGCTAGGTGTCACTCCCTGCAGAGTAGGAAGTGCCGCTTTGATCTCGTCTACAGACTTGACCAAGGCATGCAATATGGCCTCCAACGTGTCGATGCGCTGGCGATCGCTGGAACCGCCTTGATTGTTATCTGTTATGAATACCGTCTTCACATGAGGAGTGACGGAGGGAGTGGTGGAGGATGTACCCTCCGAGTCGTATCCATGCGTCGAGAAATCATCTGGATATGTGGGGATGTTCTCTTCAGGTTCGGACTCGGAAGGAACACTACCCCCAGCTTCGGAGCTTGCTTCGTCTAGAGAATCATGGATGTCCTCGGGGACATCAGCATCTGTTGTACCCGATGGGAGGGTTGTTTCTCGGGGTTTGTCTCCTTGAAACATTAGATTATTGTGGACGTTCGGAGGAGTACTACCCCCATCTCCTACGACCCCCAGGGTCGAGGACGATGAGCCTCATGTTGCAGCAGATTTTGTCTTCGAACGGGTGTGTTGGTATACTCCAGTGGATGGCAACCGTTTAGCCGACAATTTCTTAGCTGTAGTGGCTGATATCTTTGGATTGGAGATGCTTGTCTTCTTCCATTTCCCCTCGGCGGGGACCTTCTGAGCGGAATTGCAGGAGACAACAGGAGGTGCCTCATCTTCTGAGTTCGGGTGCTGTAGTCTGTGGAAGACGAACGGACGATCTTCCGTCACTGCCGCGTTGTTGCAGCAGCAGTTGACGATGATCTGGGTGCAGTGACGTCCATGTGAGGATTCTTTGCACGCCGAGGCCCCTTCTCTTTCCTTGCGTTTGTGGAGGATCGCCTCACGCAGGTCAGAGGAACCACTCTGCCCGTTCGCCGCCGGGGATTGGGCTTGAGCGGTTCTGTACAACTTCCCATCAGAGGCCCGTGTGATAATCAGCGGGACGCCCTGATAGTCAGAGGTTGGGGCAACTGTCTGGGCTTGATGAGCCCGTGCTGCCCTAGACTTCTTCTTTCTAGCACTTGTGGGTGCATAATAGGAAGAGTCCAAGTTGAACATCACAGAGTCTGGCTTATCATCCAGAGAGTCATCAGGGTTTGGACCGTACGAGAGACGATCGAAAACTGATCGAGAGGAGCATGGAGCAGATGCTATGCGGCTGGGAGCGAAAACCGTGCAGGCTGTCTGCATGCGGTTGTCTCCTGTCGTTGGACGAGTTCTTATGCGGCTAGGGGTCACGACCGTGCAGGCTGGCCGCATGCGGTTGGCATCTGTGGCCGCATGGGTTTTCTGCAAACGATTGACTTTACTGGCCGCATGAGTCTCGTTCATATTGTCGGGAACTGTAGTCGCATAAGTTATGCGGCTGACAGAAGTAGCCGCATGAGTTTTCTTCATGCGGTTGGCGGATGTAGCCGCATGGGCTTTCTCCTTGCGGCTAATACTCTTCTGCGGTTTGGTCCGCGTAGAGTCCCTCTTTGTCCCTGCAAGTCCAGCATCATAATATTTTCTTCTGCCGAACTTGGGGACAGCAGAGTTGTCTATGATCTGAAGTGGGACCGCAGGAGAATCCTTCTCGCCGTCTTGAGCAACAGAGGGCATCCCATCGAGGGCTTGAGGAGGAGCAAATGACTTCGGTCTCCATTCTTTGCGAGCCTTCGTGGTACGGGTGCGCTTCTGGGCCGGGCCAGTGCTGCCTTCAGAGAGCATCTCTTCGAACGCCTGTTGGTCGAAGCGGACGACCATCTTCTTTTACGTGGAGCCAAGTTTGGCTGCATCTGATTGCGTCACCAACTCCTCAGCCGTGGAGAAGTTAGTCCCCAGCAGAGTCGCCATCGTGTTTGCCATTGATTGTAAAAGAACAGAACAATTATCGAAGGACTGAACTTAGACTCACAATACAAACTCGCTCGTACAAAGAAAGCCTAGGGATGAAAACCTAGGTACAGCAGACTAAGTACGACTATTTATTTTTGATTCTGGGAGGTGACGATAGAGGCTCGGGAAAGCGACGGCCGCTCTGCCTTACTCCTTGGACGATCAGTATGCAGTCTTGGCTCGGGGAAGATCTGCTCGACGTTGATGAAGAAACGCTCTTCTTGCTCTCCTCGGATTGCTCTCCTGACTTCTCCCTCTCTGTGATTATCAAGAAGAAAGAGGGAGCTCTCTCTATGTAGATTTCTCTCTTATTCTTTTGTTGCCGACCTCTCTCTCTCTCTTCTCCTTCTTCCTTTTTTTTTCTTTTAAGGAATGATGCTGGCTATTTATAAAAGTGGGGGGTGATCATTAGGGTTTGCTAATGATTATCTGTTTGGAATGTCGGCGCTCCTTCATTCTATCTGAACCCTTGATCCTGATTATAGTGAATCTCGGCCATTAGTACGGATAGCATCGTATCTCATGAGCAATTAATGCTAGCTGCTTTAAATCCTTGTGATTGATTATGCTAATGTCTGATTGCTCGCCACGTGTCCCATTAGCTTGATGATAAATGATATGCCCTGATCTCAGTAATTATGACGATGATGTCAAATATATTTGTTGAGATTCGGTTAAATCTCTTATTGATCCCATGCCACGTGTCCTAATTGTGAGTCCTGTCAGAGCCGCATAGGATTGACTATCCTCGAACCGCAGAGAGATACTCTTCCTGAGCCGTATGAGACAATGCTTCATCGAACCTTCCGTGAACCGCATATGCATAGTCTTTGCGAGCCGCATGAGCTAGCATTGTTTTGAGTCGCAGGGATTGAGCTCTCGGTGGGCCGCATATGGCTGATTTCTGCTAACCATATGGAGTGACTTCTTCGTGAGCCGCATGGAGCTGTTTTCCATTTAAGCCGCATGAGAGTTGCCACGTGGCAACCTAGGATTTCTGACGGTTCGGGTCAGAGATCTTCTTCCTTTCCCGAAAAGTCTGTCATTATGGCAGAGCCATTATGACACTTTATGTCAGAGCAGTCACAGTCGCCAAGTCGTGTCAGAGCATTAAATGAGGCCACCCCCAAACGACCAGCTGTAGGGAAGGATCCATCGAGCCGCATATGCCTTGCTGAACCGCATACGCTCCCGAGCCGCATGCGATTGAGAGTATTCTTTGAACCGCATAGGGCCGCTCCTATGTGAGCCGCATAAGCTTCTTACTCCGAGCCGCATGGATCATTATTCTAATATTTTCCATGCTTCTAGAATGCTTGCTGGCATTCTTCGGTCCAAACGAAAGACACACCTTTCTTCATTAGTTGAGTGAACGGTCTGCAGCATCTAGAGAGATTTGAGATGAATCTCATGATGTACGCAAGCCATCTCTGGAATCCTCGTAGCTCTTTTAGGTTACGTGGAGGACGCGTCTTTTGAGTGTCTTTGACTTTTTCGGGGTCAACGTGTGTAGCTTCCCTTCCCGAATTTTTTTAAATATTTTTTATTATTTATTTAATTTAAATAGTGATTTTAGAATTTTATAAATGATTATTTAGTTAATTATTACGGTAGATGATTTTAGCCATGGTTGAGTTTTGAAGTACCAAACGACTAGGAATCATGGCACGGATAATGCAGTGGCGTACCTTGACAAGTGTATTAGCCATGCCAAGAAAGACCCAGCCATAAGAGTATCCTAAATAGAAAAACCAGGCCAAGTTGCGACTTAACCCTTACCGAAGATTTTATTTATTATTTAATTATATTTTTAGTTTTAGGGAACCCGGTTGTACCGAACCTGTCCATATTGGGCACAAGTCAAATCCAAGCCCATGTAGGCATGAAGTGGGACCAAATACGGCCTTGTAGACATGTTTGGTAAATGAAAATATTTTTGTATATATTTTTAGGAATTGGCGATTTATATTTATTAAATCATTTATTATATAAATGATATGTATAATATATATGTGTTTATATATTTCTGATATATATATATATATATATATATATATATATATATATATATATATATATATATATATATATATATATATATATATATATATATATATATATATTTGCGATGCTAGCCTTGAGCAGAGAGCAGCCCTCTTCCGGCATGGGGACCCCCTAAGGCCCTCCCCCCTCCCCCTCTCCCCCGCCTCGTCCCGCCCGTCGCCGGCTGATGGCATCGTCCTCCTCCGATCCCCCCTTCGACTCCCTCCCCTCGCCCTCCTCCGCGCCCAGCCTTGCTCTACCCTCCCTTGGCTCCACCGCCCCCCCGGCCAACGTCCCCGGGCTCTTTGCCTCCCCTTCCTCCGCTTGCTGGACGCCCTCCGATGGTCGCCAGCCCTCTCTGGCTTGGGACGGCGTCCCCGGGCGTGCCGCCACCCCTTCCTCCGCGTTCTGGACGCACCCCGCCGGGCTTCAGTACTCTCAGGCGTGGGACGGCAGCTTCCACCCGGGGTTTCCGAGGCAGGCGCACCCGTCCCTTTCCCCTTTCAAATTTTGAAAGGTGCAGACGTCTCAGAGACGTGGGCCCCTGCCAGCTGGGCTGGTCTCGGGAATCACCTTGCATGCTTGGGCGCGTCCCCAGAGGCGTTGACCCCTTCTCCTTTTGCTGGAGCACGCAGTAGCCTCTCAGCCACCTATCTCTGTGGCAGCCCCCCCTTGCGCATTCCGCGCCATGCTGCTTCCAGCATTCTCTCGCCTCGCACGGGTCCCACCCTGGCACAGCGTTTCTTGGAGGGCCCCGCTATTGCGCGGATTGGAGGAAGAACATTTGCGCAGCTCCATTTGTGGGCCCCCTCTACTATGCGCCTTCGGACTCTCTTAGGCCTGCTGCCAGCTGGAGCATCCCTCCCGTGCGCAGCTTGGCTACCCCCCCTTGCGCAGTCTGGAGTCGGGTCCCCTGCGCAGTTTGGAGCCCCCTCCCATGCGCAGTTCAGAGTCGGGCCCCCAGCGCAGTTTGCAGGAGGGTGTGGTGGCTCCCTCCCTCATGCCGTCTCCCCCTACGCTGGAGCTTGGTGGATCTGCCTCCCCTCCTTGTGCACCGGCGCACGTAGGTGGGTCCATCCCTTCCTCTCTTGCCCTCCCCGCAGGAGACTCATCCCCCTCCCCGAGCTCCGGGATCCCACCTTCCTCCCTCCCCGTTCCTCCATCACTTCCCGCCCCCTCCTCTGCCCTGCCTCTTCCGGTGGACTCCCCTTCTTGCTCCATCGACCCTCCAGCAGGGTCTATTCCCTCCCCACTGCCGCTGCCCTCTGCGCCCTCACTGACGTCCGTCACAGGCGCCCCCTTCCGGCCCTGCCCGGCACAGGCGCCCCCTGCCCTTCAGCCAGACCCTCGGCGACCTCCATTGTGCCTCCTTCCACCGTCCCCCCTTCGTCGGTGTCGCCTCATCCATGCCCCTGGTGGTTTATCGTCTGCCGCTTTCGAACACCTTCTCCCCGGTGCCGAGCCAGCCCCTCCTTCCTTGTTTACATCCAGCGGGATTCAGCTCCCATCCTCCTCTAGAACCGGTCAGACCTCCTACGCCGCCACCCTTCGCCTGGATTTAGTTCCCCAGAAGGGACTCATTATCCCAGACGTCAACCTCCCGGACATCGAGTACTCGCATGAATCCCTTTTTCCCACAATTCCATTTTCTGATGTGGAATTGACCTCGCTTTCATCCTCCTTCCCCTACACCTTTGTTCTGAAATTCTCCTCAGGATGCCCCAAAATTGCCAGAGTGCAGGAGGTTATTGCCAGCTGGAGACTTTCTGCGGCATACCACGCCGCCCCCCTCGACCCCAGACATATCCTTCTCCACCTCTCTTCCGATGCTGACCACAGATCTGTGTGGTCCAAAGGCACATGCCGGGTGGACTCCCACCAGATGAAGATCATCAAGTGGTCCTCCAGCTTTTGCACTCAAACAGATTCAGCGAATGTCGCAGCGTGGGTGACGTTGCCGAATCTACCCCTCATCTGCTTCGTTCCAGCGGCTATTCGGCGCATTGCCAACTCCCTCGGGACGTATGTCGCCACGGCCCCTGATACCAGCAACCTCACCCTGGCCAACTTCGCCAAGTTTTGTGTGGAACTCGATCTCTCCTCTGAGCCCCCCAACTTCATCAGTATCGAGCTCGGCAACCGCACCCACACCCAACAGGTAGTATATGACAACCATATTTTATTCTGCAACCACTGTCATTTATGCGGCCACATCCCAACACACTGTCACCGTCTTCACCCCGAACTCAAGAAGATACCAGCCCGAAACGATCACTTGAGAGTTGGAGGGAGGACCCCACGGTCCCCTCTCTTACCACCACCGAATACACATACCAGATTCGACTCCAGTGACGGCTCCTCTGACAAAGACGGCAGTACTAGCAAAATCTTAATCCCAGTCGAAGCCCATGCTCTAACCCTCTTCAATAAGTTTGATGCTCTCGAATCGAAAGAAACGGGCACCCCAACGGAGCCTACCTAAGGTGATAACACCATCAATGAGGAGGACCAGCAGGACTCTGTTCTAACCCGAGTTAATCACAATATCACCAAGATTATCCCTCACTCGGAGACCAGTTCGGAGTTCAATGACCCCATTGCAGCAGAGCAATCCATCATCATATCAGACCCTGTGGCAGTAGCATTATCGATCCTCAGACCAGATCAGGTTCAGAGAGAAAATCAGGTTCAAGCTGCAGGTTATTCTCTCCAGCAAACCCTGACACAGATTGACAGCGCCAATGACGCTCTAGCCATTCCACCGGAGGAGTTCATCCTGGATTCTGCAGAAGATCAGATCGACCTCCCCAGTGAGTCCACCACCGAATTCCAAGCGAACTCCAGCAACATACCAAGCGCGACCGTGGCAGATAAATCAACATCGAGCAGGAAAACAGACAAGATCGGAACAGCAGAAACCCCAACTATCCTTACCAGATCCGCCTCCAAGCGAAAGAAAAAACACCCTCCCCACCCTCATTAATGATTAACATCCTATCCTGGAATGTCCGCAGGTTGGCCAACAAGCCTACTCTGAGGAGAATTTCCACCATTCAGAAACTCCACAAAATCGATATTCTCATTATTATCGAACCTAAAGTCCCCCCCAAAAGATTGAAATCAATTCAGCTGCAGCTCGGTCTCCCCCAGGCCATAGCTGGTAGTAACGATATCTGGATCCTAGGATCGGAGGACGCCAACCTCAGAGTCATCCACGACTCCTAGCAGGCCCTATCTTATTGGGTGGAACACCCTTTACTTCCTAAGCGCATCATCCTCTCAGCAGTGCACGGCAGCTGTATCATTGCAGAACGGAAACAACTTTGGATCGATCTTCTAGACATTCACACCAACTACATTGCCTCCCCTTGGCTTTGAGTGGGAGATTTTTACGCGATCACCAGCAGAGATGAGAAAATTGGAGGCCGCCCGCCACCGACTTCTGCCATGCTAGATTTCAACAATTTCATATTCAATGCCCACCTATCCTCTCTCTAGTTCACCGGCAATGCCTTCACTTGGTGCAACATGCAGGATGGAGATCGTCGTCAATACTCTCGCCTAGACAGGGCCCTCACGAACGTCCATTGGGACGGAATGGGGATCACTACTAGTCTATCCCACCTCAACACAACAGAATTCGACCACGCTCCCCTGTTGATTGAAATGAAAAATTCTTGTAATTCCGTCAAGAAGAACTTTCGATTCTTCAACTTTTGGACCGAGCACCCTCAATTTTTGGACATCGTTGCGGAAGCGTGGAATCGGGTGGAATCACCCGACCCCCTCGTTCGGGTTAGCAACAAGCTGAAAGAAACGAGGAAAGCCCTGACCATTTGGAGCAAACAAGCCTACGGGGACATTTTTCAAGCAGTGCGGGTGGCAGAGGACGACGTCGCTCGGGCCGAGGCTAGATTCGCCTGGGATAGATCGCCGACGGTTAGGACGGCCATGAATCTTACCAAAGCCATGCTCAAATTCAGGATCAAGGTGGAGACTGATTTCTGGAAGCAAAAAGCGAGATTGAAATGGGACAGCGATGGGGATAAAAACTCAAAATACTTTCATGACTGCGTCAATGGTCGCAGAAAGATGTTATCGATTCACCAAATCACCGACGACATGGGGAATATCATTACTGACCAAAAGAACATCCAAGCGGCCGCAGCGGAGTTCAACTCCAAGTTATTCTCCAAAGAGACGGTTCACAAAGACAACTCCTTCCTGAATCACATACCACATCTCATCAGCGACTCCGATAATGCTCAGCTGGACTTGCCCCCCTCTGTACAGGAGGTGACCGACGCTGTTTGGGGCCTAGATCCGAACAGTGGCCCCGGTCCAGACAGTTTTTCGGGGGTGTTCTTTTGCACTTGCTGGAACATAATTAAACAGGACATCACTGAGGCGGCCATCGCATTCTTCAAGGGAGCCACTTATCCCAAAGCCATCTCCAGCGCCAAACTGATCCTTATCCCGAAAAATTCCAACCCTGAATCATTTCGAGACTTTCGTCCCATCAGTCTATGCACTTTCACAAACAAGATCATCTCCAAGATCATTGCAACCAGAATGGCCAGACTTCTTCCTAAGATCATCTCCGAGGAGCAAAGCGGCTTTGTTCGCGGTAGAAACATCCAGGACAACATCATGCTATCTCAAGAGCTTATTACATGTATGAAATTCCCAGCAAGAGGGGGTAACATCGCTATCAAACTCGACATAGAGAAAGCTTATGACAGACTGATTGGCAGTTTATTATCTGGGTCTTCAGAGCTTTCGGATTCTCAGAAAATTGGACCAACACGGTGTGGAGATCCATTAGCAACTCGTGGTTCTCTACGGTCATCAACGGTCAGACCGATGGATTCTTCAAATCCACCCGCGAAGTTAGACAAGGCGACCCTCTTTTCTCTACTGTTTTCATCATTACGGCCGACGTGCTGAGCAGAAATCTGAATAACATGATTAACACCCCCAACTTCCAGCACTATCATTCCTCCAGCGGCTGTCCCCTCATCACCCACTTAGCCTTCGCCGATGACGTTCTCATCTTCTCATCCGGGGATATTGGCACGGTAGAAGTGGTGCACCACACGCTGTAGAGATACTCCAGATGTTCCGGTCAAAAAATCAACCACACCAAGAGCGTTATTTATGCCCACCACAACTTCAATCGTGAGCACGCCCGCGACCTCTCCATCTTAACTTCATTCAATATCGCCCATCCGCCCTTCAAATACCTGGGATGCCCTCTTGTATACGGGAAATCCAACTCCGACATCTTTGAGGAATTAATATCTAGAATCAGAAAAAAAATAGAGGGTTGGCATAATGCCACTCTATCCCCTGGCGGCAAGATAATCCTCATCAAACATGTTCTCTCCTCCATCCCAATTCACACATTGGCTATGTGTTCCCCACCCAAGAAGGTTCTGACCTTGATCGAGCAGACATTTTGTAACTTCTTCTGGGGGCAGGACAAAGGCCAAGACAAGCATCACTGGGGCGAGTTGGGACTCTATGGCGCGCCCCACTGAGGAAGGGGGCCTGGGATTTACCAAGCTCTCCCATATCGTTAAAGCATTTTCGTTGAAATTGTGGTAGAATCTTCGGACTAGCAACAACTTATGGACCAGATATATAAAGGCCAGATACTTCAAGCACATTCACCCTTCGGTTGCCATATCCAACAGCCGATCTTCCGTGGCGTGCGTCGAATTCTCGTTGGACGAGACAGCACGGAACAGGTCATCACGCTCCATCTGGGTGATGGTGAATCGTACCCCTTCCTGGAGAGATGGATTGGGGATAGCATGATACCGAGTATCACGGAAACCCCTAGAGACTGCAGGATCAGCGACCTTTGGGACTTCAGTAGTAACGAATGGAACTGGGACAAGATCTATGATTGGTTCGGGAACGATACTGTGGAGAGCATCCGCCTTTGCGGAGTTACAATCGGCAACGAGGCAGATAGATGGAGGTGGTCGCTCGAGGCTTCGGGGGCATTCTCGATGCGGTCGGCTAGAGGCACTATCAGAGTTAATGGGAACCCGAATCCGTCCATTGCCCCCTATTGGCACTCTTGCATCCCTAAGAAGTGGTCCTTCCTTATGTGGAGAATCATCAGGAAGAAACTTCCTACTGACGACATTCTTAACACCATGGGGTTCAGCTTAGCGTCCGCTTATAATTGTTGCTCTGACCGTCAGATAGAGACTATTGACCACATTTTCTATCAGGGGAGCCGGCCGGTCACATCGGAGGATCCTCAACCATCTGTGTAGGATTCAGCCGGGCAGTGGGTGCTTCCACGATCTTGCGGTTTCATGGGGCTCGGCATCTCACGGACACCAGATCGTCGCAGCGGCCGCAACGTGGGTCATTTGGAAGAATCGCAACAAGGCTAGATACGAAGGACTCCAATTCTCGGCCAACCAGCTCACCCGGAAGTCTTTCGCCAATGTCGTAAAAGGAGCACCCGGTGTGCCCACAGCTCGAGGGCATTCTGGTCCCCATTTCTATCTAGTTCTCGATGGTTGTAGTTCCTCCTTTCCTTTTTTTGGGTAGTATACTTGTATAGGCTTCGCATTTTGCGCCTTGTATACTTGTTTTGGCTTCGGTCTTCGAGCTCAGTTTAATAAAAAGGGGGTTTTGCTAAAAATATATCTAATAATATATATATATATATA
>JANAVB010022233.1:242500-261765 GCA_029216955.1 Iris pallida | reverse complement strand
TAGCTATATCTATATATATGTATATGTATATATCCATATAGCATAATCTATTTTAAAAAAACCAAATAACAATTTAAATATTATCTATCCAAATATTAAATATTTAAACATATCTACATATATATATAAATTCAATTCACAATAAATCGGCTCAAAATAATAATATCTTAATAGAATAGACATGTTTATTAAATATCCATAAAATAACTTTAATAACAATAAATTAATAAAATTGTCCCAATGGGTGAACCAATACCGCACACCCTTATCTGGGTCCAAAAATCTACAATCTTGTAAATATATTATTTAATAAAAATACCAATAATTGTACATATAATTAAATAGTTAGAAATTGTGCATAAAGTTCTAAAATAATTTTGGAAATATTTCTAAGTACATAAAATATGTCTACATGGCCACATTTAGTCACACTACCTGCTTACATGGGCTAAAATTTCGTTCGGGCCCAGTTGGGGCTGAATTCGACAAACCGGGTCATCTAAAAATTCAATATATAAAATAATATTTAATTAAAATACTTTAAATAAGTCAATTCACAATTTGGTCTTGTTTTCCTAGTTTGGTCATCACCATGGCTAGGCTTCCCCGACATGACTGGTACACTAGTTAAGGCACACTGCTACAACTTCCGTGATAAAAGTCATGGTCGTCTAGTGCTCCAAAACTCAACAATGGCTAACGTCATTTTAAAAAATAAATAAAACCATAGATTGTATAAATTTATTTTTAAGTCTAAAAAATAATAAAAAATAATAATTAAAAACATAGAGGTTTTACAGTACCTTCTCTCGTCGATCCAGAATCTCCACAGACTGCTCTGGATAGCTAAGAGTAGGTCCCACCTCAATCTCTGAATGATCGAGTACATGGCTAGGATCTGCCACATACCGTCTCAACTGCGACACGTAAAATACGTTATGGACTCCCACTAATGCAGGAGGCAAGGTTAGCCTGTAAGCCACGTCACCGACTCTCCCGCTGATCACGAAAGATCCGATGAAGCGTAGGCTAAGTTTTCCACCTCCACCGAAACATATAGTACCACGTGTCGGAAAGATCCTCAAGAAAACCAAGTCTCCAACCTAGCACAAACAAGGTCTCAAATTACTAAATAATCAAACATGATCAAACAAAATCACAACAAACAACTCCTAATTCTAATCATATCTCTAAGTTGTACCTCAAACTCAAAAGGTCTGCGGTAGCTATCGACCCAATGCTGATGTCTGTCCTGCGCCACGCGAAGTCGATCCCTATTGAGCTTTACCTTTTCGACTGTATCAACAACCATCTCAGGTCCCAATAAAGCACTTCTTCAATGTCATCCAAAGACGAGGGTGTACGACATCTACGTCCGTATAGTGCCTCGAATGGTGACATCTCAATACTGGCCTGAAAACTGTTGTTGTATGCAAACTCCACTAAGTGCAGGTAATCCTTCTAGGATCCTCCAAAATCTATGACACAAGTCCGCAGCATGTCCTCGAGTGTTTGAATAGTCCTCTCTGATTGTCCGTCTGTCTGAGGGTAGTATGTAGTACTAAACTTGAGCAGAGTGCCCAAACTAGTCTGCAAACTCCACCAGAAATGGAAAGTAAAGCGACTATCCCGATCTGAGACAATGCTTACCGAAACTCCGTGTATCTTGACAATCTGTCGCATGTACATCTCTGCTAGCCACTCAGTAGACATACCCACTTTAAATTACAAAAAGAGAGCTGATTTGGTCAACCTATCTACGATGACCCAAATCGCGTCTTTCCTTCCTGGTGTACGTGGCAATCCAGAAATAAAGTCCATCGTGATATGCTTCCACTTCCACTCTGGAATGGGCAATGGCTGCAAAAACCTTCTGGCCTCTGCCTCTCTGCCTTTACCTGCTGAAGACCAAACATCTAGCTACAAAGCGAGCTACCTCCCGCTTCATCCCATACCACCAAACATGCTCCCTCAGATCCCTATACATTTTGTTGGCACCTGGATGTATAGAGTACAGAGAACGGTGGGCCTCCGGCAAGACCTGCTCCCTAAGCTCCTCGCTAGGCACACACAGTCTGGAACCGTGCCTCAATGCGCCATCCTCCGCAAGAATAAAATCATCATCTACCAGTCCTGCTCGAACCTGCTCTCGGATACACCATAGAGCAACATCCTCCAACTGGGTCGACTTGATCCTCTCCATCAAGTCTGACTGAATCTGAAGGCCCCACATCTGTATCTCAACTCCTGGCACAATCACCTCGATCCCCAGGCTCTCTAAATCTGCTAGCAAGTGATGATCCACTGTCAACCACATGGCTGTCGGATACCTACTCAAGGCATCGGCAACCACGTTGGCCTTTCCTGGGCGATACTACAAGGAAATGTCAAAGTCCTTCATCAACTCCAACCATCTGCGCTGTCTTATGTTGAGCTCCTTCTGTGTAAACACATACTTCATGCTCTTATGATCTGTAAAGATCTACCCGCTCTCCGTATAAATAGTGTTTCCATAACTTCAAAGCAAAATAACTGCTGCCAATTCCAAGTTGTGGGTAGGGTAGTTCTTCTCATGGGGACATAACTGCCTGGAAGCATAGGAAATCACCTTCCCATGCTACTGCAAGACACAACCCAAACCCTTCCCAGAGGCGTTACTGTAGATAGTGAACCCTCATGATCCTAATGGCATTGTCAGAATCGGAGTTGTCGTCAGCCGCTTCTTCAACTCATCGAAAGCGACATGACACTCCTTCGACCAGAAAAACTTTGCGTCCTTCCGGGTCAGCCTAGTCAACGGCTCTGCAACCTGAAAGAAATCATGTACGAACCTCCTGTAGTAGCCTGCCAATCCCAAGAAGCTCCTGATCTCTTTGACTGAACTCGGTGCTGCCCAAGCCTCAACTACCGTAATCTTCTTCGGGTCAACTGAGATCCCATCTCCAGTCATAATATGACACAAGAAATCAACTCGGTCTAGAAAGAACTCACACTTCGAGAGCTTGCCATAAACCCCCTCCCTCCTGAGAGTCTCCAGAACCACTCTCAAGTGATCCTCATGCTCCTTTTTGGTCTTCGAGTACACCAAGATATCATCGATGAACACCACCACGAACTTGTCCAAGTACTGGTGGACCTTGTTCATCAGGTTCATGAATACCGTCAGGGCGTTAGTCAACCCAAGCGGCATCACCAAGAACTCAAACTGGCCATACCGCGTCTTGAATGTTGTCTTCGGGATATCTTTATTCTTCACCTTCACCTGATGGTAGCCTGACCTCAGATCAATCTTAGAAAATACCCTCGCCCTACTCAGCTGATTGAAGAGATCGTCGATCCTCGACAACGAGTGCTTGTTCTTGATCGTAAGGTTGTTGAGTGCCCTGTAGTTGATACACATCCGTACCAACCCATCCTTCTTCGGTACAAAGAGTATCGGTGCACCCCATGGTGAAGAACTCGATCGGATGAAGTCCTTGTCCTGCAGCTCATCCACCTGCTTCTTCAACTCTACCAGCTTACTGTTGTTTACCCTACAGACGTATGGGGATATCGTCTCTGCACCGGGAACTAAGTCTATAGAGAACTCCACATCTCTGTCAGATGGTAGTCCTGGCAAATCCTCCAGAAAGATTTCCATGAACTCCACTATCAAAGGGTGTGGCACTGTCTGCTCCCCAACTAATACTCCACAGAAAACTTTGTTGCTCTGCTCCGCCTGCCATCGGGTAAACTCAAACTCTGGCTCTCCTAGCGCTCTAAAAAGAACTCTACCCCTACGACAATCCATACTGGCATGGTGCCTTCTTAACCAATCCATACCGAGCACGATATCGTAGTTCGGTAGTAGCATCACGAGCAGACTCACATCCAGTTCTCGGCCTCCCAAATCAACTCTCCGATCCTTGCAAATATAACTAACGAGGATGATGCCACCTCCGGTCATGATCTTGCAAGTCCTAGGCAACGATTCAGAAACAAGGTGGTGTCTAATAGCAAAAGATACAGATACAAAGCTATGGGAAGCCCCAGAATCGAACAATACAAAAGCTGGAATGGAATCGAGAAGAATAGAACCTGCGATCAGCTCTCCAATAGCTCTGAATCCTCAACTGTCATGGTGAATGCTCGCCCCTGCTGACCTCCCCTGGACTACTGCTGGTGCTGGATGAACCTCTGCTGCTGAGTCTGCAGCGGTCCCTTTGCCTGCCCTACCGGAGCCTTGGCTCTTGCTCCCTGAACTGCTCGTCCCGAAAACATGGGACATTCCTTCAGCTGGTGCTCCGCTGAACCACAGAGTAGGCACTTGCCTAACCTCTTTCTGCAGTCATTCCATCCATGACCCGGCTTCTTACATAAAGTACAACATAGGCTGATGCCTGGGTGCCTACTGCTGAAGTTTCGTTTGTTGTTGTACCTGCTAGAAAGGTGCACGGCCTGCCCTTGGAACTACTATGGCTGGAACTGCCTCTGCTGGTACTGGTGCTGCTGAAAATGAGGCCTCTTGGCCTGGCCTCCGCTGACGCTGGCTCCATGGGTATCATGTCCTCTCTTGAGTCCCTCAACAAATCTGTCCAAACGAAAGAACTCCCCAGCATACTACTCGATAGTCTGACTGCCCTTAACTAAGCTCTCAAACTGTGTCTTCAGGACGCCAAGAACTGTGTCAGGAAAAAACTTCTCCTTGAACAGCTTCTTGAAGGCTAACCAAGTCTATCCCTCTGTACCGATCCTCGGGTCTGTCTAGTACCATGTGCAGGCCAGGTCCTGCATCTAGCTACCTGTCACCTCAATCTGCAGTCGAGCTGGTATCTCCGCCAGCCGGAAGATCTCCTCGATGTGCTCAATCCAATCGTCAGCATATAAGATGTCACGACCCGCACCCACTGAGCGTACGAGAATGTAACAATGCCCAGCCTACACCGCAGTGTCGGCGGTAGAACGCTGTCCTAGGTCACAACATCTAGCAATATAAGCTTAAACAGTTTATACTCCCCGAATGGGGGTGACATGATAAAAGTAGACTCAATCACAACTAAGGAAGAAGAAGCACAATATGATATAAAACTCAAGGAAAAATAGATGATAACATAGCTGATAGATAGATAAAAGAAACTGCTGAGAGAAGAAAATCCCAAATACATCAGAAAGTTTAAGATAATACAAATCCAGATCCCAAGTATCAATAAGTACAATCATCCATGAAATACTAAAATGAAAGCATCCTAGTCTAAGGGTGAGTCATCCATAGCTAGTGGGACCTGCTGCTGGTCCAGGTCCAAGCACGCATCTAAAGTAGCATCGTAATAGGTAGGACAGCCAACCTCGTCCTCATCCTCTATAATATTTCAACAGGTTTAGTCAGGACGGAGCGAGTACAAAACATCTCAACAAGTCATAGCAGAAAAGGAAATATAATTATGCTAGAGAATAAAATACAGGATCTGAAGAAATAGCATAATGTAAAAGGAGAGACTGTAAGTAAATATCTATGATATATATAAAGAGAGACAGTGCTAGTGATTCAGAGTACTGCATAAACATGTGAATGGCTAGGGACTGATTCATGATTACACTACTGGAAATTGATTCATGATTACACTACTTGGATTTATTCACATGTTCACTTATACTCCCCCATCCCCAATCAATACACAAGGATCTATTCAAGTTACGTTAAGATTCATGATTATACTATGTTGCCCATAAAGGGTGATTCATGAATTGATTCGTGAAGGCTCGGTGATCATGAGGGTACATGAGTCACAAGCTGATTCTCGAAGATTCATGATGATAGAAGCATATGATACGTGATGTAAGTGAAACACACATGACAAAAGTTTCTGATGCTCCCGAGAGGGATAACATCTCATGAAGGGATCCATATAGTACCAATCCGTGTTACCAACGTGTCAGCATCAAGTAAGATAGTCTAAAGCAGGAAATATAATCCTAAACATGATATGAAATGATCAGAAAATGTACTCGCCTGGTATCTGAGTGTCCAACTGAAAAGTACTGTCCGAGGAGTGGTGTGGCTCCTATTAGAACAGCACAAGTCACAACAAGTCCAAAATGATAAAGTGAAGCTCTACCATGCATTCTATATGAATCTAGGTCAAAACTAGGCCAAAGTCAATTCTGGTCAACCCTAGAAGTCAAACTAGGTCAACTATGGTCAAACTAGGTCAAACAGTCATTCTAGGTCTAAACAAACCTACACTAGTTAACACACACCATAGTAGGGCCATGCAAGCCTAAATCAAGCCAACACACATATTCATTATAATGTCAACAAGTCATTCTAACCTCACCATGAATAAATACTCAACTTGGCATTGTATTCATTATGCATATAGGAAAACCTATTCATCAACATACATTATACCTATATGTACAAACATGTGCATATGTATGCATTATACATATATATGGCTTAAATACCTATATATATATATGCATATATATATATCTATACCTTACATATAGATATACACATATTACTTATATTCTAGCATATGTATATAGAGAGGGCAATGTGATGTGTGTGTGTGTTGGAAAGAGTGTCAAGAGAATGTGAGAGTGCAATGTGTGTGTTAGAGTGTAGCAAAGTGTGTGCCTAAGGACTGAAATGCTAACAGGGAAAGAAATGTAGACTCAAATGCATTCCAACTCAAACAATCCCAGGTTAAACATTAATTAGTTAATACTCATGTAGTTCTCAGATTTTGAACTCACAACAAGCAAAAAAATCTCAGATTTCACATAGCAACTAAATCTCAGTTCAGTCCCACATTGAAGAACATTCAAAACATTTCAAATAGGAACCCAAAAATCAGTTTGAAATAGTCCCCACATAAACCCAGGTCAGATGCAACATGAAGGACCCCAAATTAACTCACAGGAACACAAAAACAGTGTACACAGTACACTAAATCCCAATTTCAGTTCCCCCCTAGTATTCTCAGTTTTAAGCCCCAAACTCCTCCATATTGATCCAAACTTGATACACCACAAGTAAACACTAGGTACACGTATTAGAGCTTTGATAACATGTAATTAACAGTAATTAGTGGGTTAAAATGATTCCTAAAACTCAATTTTGTAAACTGGGAAAAATCAGGAAATACACTGATACATAGGAATTCAGAAAATAGGAAATGAGAAAATAATGATCAAAATCGATTTTAAATAAATAAACCATGGTTGGTAATGAACCAACATCATGAGCACGTGTCCCATGAAGTGTTTGTGTCCCTGTTAGAGGACACAAACGTGTCCAATAGGATAAAACACAAAATCAGTGCACACTGACACAGAGACTGTGACAGTCTCGTACGGGGGTGCACGCGTGTCGTGCGCCCGACACAGAGCACTTCGTGTCTCGTGCTCGTTTACCCACCTAGTCTAGGTCTAGGTGCTCGTGTTCATGTGTCTGCATCGTGTCCTCGCGTGTCGTGTCCTAAGTTATAGGGCCGTGTCAGTGCGTGTTTATACAGTGCACACAGTCAGGGAAAAACTCGTGCATGGTCGATTTCTCATCAACCAGTGCACGAAGTTACGAAACTTGGGGAACGTGATGACAGAGGGTGCCCCAAGCTCCCCACGAAGTTTCGTGTCAGGGCACGCTGTGTCGTGTCCTGTAGGGACCCCGATAGGCAGGGGATCCGCCAGGCCGCACGTGGGGCCGTGTCCGCGAGTCCATAGCGACTCGGACACGACTCGAAACTACCCTAGAATTTTAGAATCGTGTAAGCGACATCAAAACATGATTTTCCATTCAGACAATATTCGAAAAAACACAAAATAATCTACAGTGGCATTTCATCAAACACAAAGAAATAGGTATTGATACGTGTCCAGTTTGGACATGAAGGGACACGAAAATCTAGGGTTTCCTATTCCTACTGTTAGGTTAGGTCTAGGGCTCCCTATTGATACAAAAATCCTAAGATTCTATGGTGAGAATAAGAAGTTACCTCAAAGTGTCAAAACCCTCAAAAAACTCAATGAGTGATGTTCTCCTTGATGGTGAAACTCCTCCAAATTGTTAGAAAACTGAGAACAATCAATCCCAACAGCAAGTAAACAATAATTAGAACCTATTGCAACTTGTTTGGATTAAAAAGGAGGAAAAATGGATTTATTATGAATTTCTAAAGATGGGAGCTCACCTCTTTCTTCTCTTGCAATAAATTCCTAAGGAAGAGGCTAGCCCTAGATTTGGGAGGCATTATATAGTGGGGGAATCCCTAGGTTGGCTGGACAAAATGTTAGGGTTGCTAAATTGGGCTTTGGGCCAAGTCCTATAGGCTATGGCTAAGTGGTTTTATTAAATGGTTAGAAATAAGTCATGACTTATGAAGTTTTAAGCCATATTAGCCTAAACAACTCCAAATCACTCCTAACTAGTTCCAATGACTTAAACCTCATTAAATTAGGTCAAACCAAGGTTACTTAACCTAACTAAGTGGCCATAACCTAGATTAGTCACTAGGTTAGTCTTCTAGTCAACAAAAGTCAAAGTCACTATAGGCCAAAATAATTATCCTAAAAATTACCAAAAATCACCAAAAATCATATTAATTATAATAAGTCTAAATAATAAAAATAATTCCAAATAATTCACAAAATTTAAAAATGACCAAAATACCCCAAGCTAGAAAAGTGGTAGTGACAAATCTACCCTCCTTAAAATAATTTCGTCCTCAAAATTAAAGGCGAAACTAAACTGCTGAGAAGGATAGAAAAGTATACCTCAAGGTCCAAAAAGATAGGGGTACCACTCGCGCATTTCATCCTCCCGCTCCCAGGTCGACTCTCCTGGAGAATGATGCCTCCATGCGATGCGTACTAAGGGTATCACCTGGTTCCTCAGAACCTTCTTCCGTCGATCCAGAATCTCCACTGGCTGCTCTGGATAGCTGAGAGAAGGCCCAACCTCTATCTCTGAATGATCGAGAACATGGCTAGGGTCAGCCACGTACCGCCTCAACTGTGATACATGAAATATGTTGTGGACCCCACTAGTACAGGCGGCAAGTCTAGCCTGTATGCAACGTCACCGACTCTCCCACTGATAACGAAAGGGCCGATGAAGCGCAGGCTAAGCTTCCCGCCTCCACCAAACGTATCATACCACGAGTCGAAGATATCCTCAAGAAAACCTGGTCTCTGACCTAATCACAAGCAAGGTCTCAATTAATTATAATAAACAACATGATCAAAAATCACAAACAAGGAAACCTAAATCTAATCCTACTCTAATCTGTACCTCAAACTCCAAGGGCCTCCGTGGCTATCAGCCCAGTACCGATGTCTTCCTGCCCACGCAAGTCTGTCCCTGATGAGCTTCACCTCTCGGCCGCAGCAACAACCATCTCTGGCCCAGTAAAGCTCGCTCACCACATCATCCCAGGATAGGGTTACGGCCCTACGCCGTACAGAGCCTCGAAAGGTGACATCTCAATACTGGCCTAGAAACTAATGTTTTAGGCAAACTCCACCAAATGAATGATCCTCCAGGAACCTCTAAAGTCCAGGACCCACGTCCGAGCATATCCTCAAGGGTCTGAATAGTCCGCTCTGACTGTCCGTCCGTCTGGGGTGGTATGCAGTACTTAACTTGAGCTGAGTGCCCAAGCTGGTCTGCAACTCCTCCAAAAATGGAAATAAACGGCTATCCCGATCAGAGACGATGCTGACCGAACTCCGTGAATCCTGACTATCTGCCGCATATACATCTCCGTCAGCCTCTCGTAGACGTACCCACCTTGAATGGCAAGATGGGCCGATTTGTCAACCTGTCAACGATGACCCAAATTGCGTCTTTCCCTCCTGGAGTACACGGCATCCTGAAACGAAGTCCATCGTGATATGCTCCCATTTCCACTCGAGAATGGGCAGCGCTGCAACATCCACCGGTCTCTGTCCTCTGCGCTCTGACCTGCTGACAGACCAAGCATCTAGCCACGAAGCGAGCCACCTCCCGCTTGCATTCCCCACCAAACATGCTCCCTCGATCCCGGTACATCTTGTTGGCACCCGGGTGTATGAGTACTGAGATTTGTGGGCCTCCTACATAACCTGCTCTCTGAGATCTCCACTGGGCACACATAACCTGGAACCGTGCCTCAAGGCACCATCCTCTGTAGAGAAAACTCGCCCTCCAGCAATCCTGCTCGAACCTGCCCTGCTCTCGGAGACACCGCAGAGCAACGTCCTCAAACTGAGCCGACTTGATCCTCTCCACCAAATCTGACTGAATCTGTATCCCCCTAGCTGCATCTGCACTCCGGGCACGATCACCTCAATCCCAAGGCTCTCCAAGTCGGCAAGCAAATGTCGATCATGGTCAAACACATGGCTGTCGGATACCTACTCAAGGCATCGGCAACCACGTTGACCTTCCTGGATGATACTGCAGTGCAATGTCGAAGTCCTTCATCAACTCCAACCATCTGCTGCCTCATGTTCAACTCCTTCTGAGTGAACACATACTTTAAACTCTTGTGATCTGTGAAGATCTCCACTCTCTCACCATACAGATAATGCTTCCACAGCTTTAGGGTAAATATCACTGCTGCAGCTCCAGGTCGTGGTAGGGTAGTTCTTCTCGTGGGGACGCAATTGCCTGGAAGCATAGGCAATCACCTTCCCGTGCTGCTGCAACACCCCCAGCCCCTTTCCTGAAGCGTCACTAAAAATAGTGAAACCACCTGATCCTGAAGGCAATGTCAGATCGGAGCTGTCGTAAGCCGCTTCTTCAACTCATCAAAAGCTGCTGACACTCCTCTGACTAAACGAACTCAGTATCCTTCCGGGTCAACCGTGTCAACGGCTCTGCAACCCGGGAGAAATCCTGCACAAATCTCCGATAATATCCGCCAGCCCCAGGAAACTCCTGATCTCTGCAACTGAAGTCGGCGCTGCCCATGCCTCGACTGCTACAATCTTCTTGGGTCAATGAGATACCATCTCCAGTCACAACGTGCCCCAGAAGTCCACCCGATCTAAGAAAAACTCACACTTGGAGAGTTTTCCATAAAGCTGCTCCCGTCCTGAGAGTCTCCAGCATGATCCTCAGATGCTCCTCGTGCTCCTCCTCAGTCTAGAATATACCAAAATATCATCTATAAACACCACCACAAACTGATCCAGATATGATGGAACACCTTGTTCATCAGGTTCAAAACACTGCGGGTGCATTGGTTAGCCCAAACGGCATAACCAAAACTCGAATTGCCTGTACCGCATCCTGAAAGCGGTCTTGGGAATATCCTCCCTCTTCACCTTCACCTGGTGATATCCCGACCTCAGATCAATCTTGGAAAATACCCGGGCTCCGCTCAACTGGTCAAATAGATCGTCGATCCGCGGCAGTGGATATTTGTTCTTGATCGTGAGGTTGTTGAGTGCCCTATAGTCAATACACATGCGTACTGACCCATCCTTCTTCGGCACAAACACACTGGTGCACCCCATGGCGACGAACTCGAGCAGATGAAGCCCTTGTCCTGCAACTCATCCACTTGCTTCTTCAGCTCTACCAGTTCACTGTTGTTCACCCGATAGACATGCTGAGAGATGGGTCCGCTCCTGGAACCAAGTCTATCGAGAACTCTTTATGTCTCTGTCGGTGGCAATCCCGGCAACTCTCTGGGAAAACATCCATATACTCCGCTATCAAGGGGTGTGGAATCGTCTGCTCTCGACCGAGACTCCACAGAAGACTCCGCTGCTCTGCTCTGCTGCTGACGTCTGGAGTACTCGAACTCTGGCTCCCTGGCGCTCTGAAGAGAACTATACCCCCTCTGCAATCAATGCTGGCGTGGTGCCTGCTCAACCAATCCATGCCTAGTACTATATCATAGTTCGACAATGGCATTACGAGCAGGCTCACCTCCAACTCACGGCCTCCCAAAACTACTCTCCGACCCTTACAAACATCACGCACGAGGTAATGCCACCCCCGGTCGTGATCTTGTAAGTCCTAGGCAACGATTCAGCTATGATACGTTCTAACTACAAAAGATACTGATATGAAACTATACGAAGCACCGGAATCGAATAATACAAAAGCTGGACTGGAGTCGAGAAGAACCGAACCTGCGATCAGCTCTCCTATCGCCTCTGCATCTCAGCTGCCATGGCGAAAGCTCGCCCCTGCTGGCCTCCCCTGGCCTGCTGTTGGTGCTGCACAAACTGCTGCTGCTGAGTCGGCAACGGTCCCTTCTCGGGTCCCCCTGGAGCCTTGGCTCCTTCTCCTGCTCCTCCTCGTCCCGAGAACATAGGGCACTCCCTCAGTGATGGTCTACTGCCCCCAGAGTAGGCACCTGCCTAGCCTCTTCTACACTCGTTCTACCCGTGCCCTGGCTTCTTGCAATAAGTACAGGGGGTGGCCTGCCTCGGTGCCTGCTGCTGCACCCTCTGTTGCATGCTGCACTGGCTGATGCCTCGGCTGCTGAAACTGCTGCGGCTGGAACCTCTGCTACTGGTGTGCTACTGCTGAAAGTGCGGCCTCTGGCCGGTCCTCCGCTACTGCTGCCTCTCCAGTCTCGCCCCTCTTGAGCCTAAGCTCAAGATCATCCTCTGTAGCTAGTGCGTCCACCAGGATCTCCTCAAATGTAGCACTGCGGGCGTTCTTGGTGTAGGACTTGACCTCCTTTACCAAGCCCTTCCGGAACCTCCAGGCCTTCGTCGTCTCCGACAAGTCCTCTACAAATCTGCCCAGCGCGGGAACTCTCCTGCATACTCCTCCACAGACTGACTCCCCTGGACTAGGGCCTCGAACTGAGTCTCGAGGGCTCCCAGCTGCCTCCGGGAAGAACTTTCTCTTGAACAGCTTCTTGAATGCTGTCCAAGTCTGTCCTGTGTGCCAACCCTCGGGTCGGTCTGGTACCATGTACGGGCCAATCCTGCATCATGCTGGCCGCTGCTCTATCTGGATCCTCGTCGAATCTCAGCCAGCCTGAAGATCTCCTCCATATGCTCAATCCACTCATCGGCATACATCCCCTTGTCCCTCGGAAGTCTTCGGGTGCATCTTCTGGAAGTCCTGGATGCCTTCTCCTGGCTGGTATGACTGCTGGACTGCTGCTGGCTGAGCCACGACTCTCTCCACTGCTGGCACTGCCAGCTCAATGCCTCGAGTGAGCTCTGCCGTCTGTCCTGCTGCTGAGTCTGCTGACCCTCCATGTACTGCCTGAAGAAGGCTAGTAGCTGCACTGCGTCCACTGTCCCTGGAGGTGGCTGCTGGTAAGGATCCTCTGGAGAACTGGGTCCTGCCTCCCTGCCGGTGGAATTATACCCCTGCTGCTGCTGCTGGGCCTCAATACGAACGAAGGTGGCAGGAGCTGCAGTCCCCTGGCCCTGCTGTACTGGCTGGGAGGTAGCAGTTCCCTCATAGCATCCTCATGAATGGTACGCTACGAACGAGTCTCTACCATCCTGAAGATAGACAAACAAGAGTATCAATTTCTGAGAAGGAAGCGATATAACAAAGGCGGACAATTAAAATTCAAAAGGATCAGCTGAAAATAAAATTTAGATGGCAATAAAGAAATTTTCCTAATGTGATTGAGTACCCTAAAAAAATTTATGTCCTATATCCTATAGCAGGCTGTAGTGATACTCTAGTTCGAGTACCACCACACTTCTAATCTCGACCTGTATGGGCCACCACTAAAAATGTACGACCCCCACCCTGTGAGGGTACGAGAACGTAACAACGCCCAGCCTACGTCGCAGTGTCGGCGGTAGAACACTGTCCTAGGTCACAACATCTAGCAATATAAGCTTAAACAGTTTATCTCCCCGAATGGGGGTGACATGATAAAAGTAGACTCAATCACAACTAAGGAAGAAGAAGCACTGATATAAAACTCAAGGAAAAAAGATTTTAAACATAGCTGATAGATAGATAAAGAAACTGTTGAGAGAAGAAAATCCCAAATACATCAGAAAGTCTAAGATAATACAAATCCAGATCCCAAGTATCAATAAGTACAATCATCCATGAAATACTGAAATGAAAGCATCCTAGTCTAAGGGTGAGTCATCCACAGCTAGTGGGACCTGCTGCTGGTCCAGGTCCAAGCACTCAAAAGTAGCACCGTAATAGGTAGGACAGCCAGCCTCGTCCTCATCCTCTGTAATATTTCAACAGGTCCAATCAGGACGGAGCGAGTACAAACATCTCAACAAGTCATAGCAGAAAAGGAAAATAATCATGCTAGAGAATAAAATACAGGATCTGAAGAAATAGCATAATGTAAAAGGAGACTGTAAGTAAATATCTATGATATATATAAAGAGAGACAGTGCTAGTGATTCAGAGTACTGCATAAACATGTGAATGGCTAGGGACTGATTCATGATTACACTACTGGATGATTCATGATTACACTATGGATTATTCACATTTCACTTATACTCCCCTATCCCCAATCAATACACAAGGATCCATTCAAGTTACTTAAGATTCATATTATACTACGTTGCCCATAAAGGGTGATTCATGAATTGATTCGTGAAGGATCGGTGATCATGAGGTACATGAGTCACTAGCTGATTCCCGAAGATTCATGATGATAGAAGCATATGATACGTGATGTAAGTGAAACACCATGACAAAAGTATCTGATGCTCCCGAGAGGGATAACATCTCATGAAGGGATCCATATAGTACCAATCCGTGTTACCAACGTGTCAGCATCAAGTAAGATAGTCTAAAGCAGGAAATATAATCCTAAACATGATATGAATGATCAGAGAATGTACTCGCCTGGTATCTGATGTCCACTGAAAAGTACTATCCGAGGAGTGGTGTCTGGCTCCTATTAGAACAGCACAAGTCACAACAAGTCCAAAATGATAAAGTGAAGCTCTACCATGCATTCTATATGAATCTAGGTCAAAACTAGGCCAAAGTCAATTCTGGTCAACCCTAGAAGTCAAACTAGGTCAACTATGGTCAAACTAGGTCAAACAGTCATTCTAGGTCTAAACAAACCTACACTAGTTAACACACACCATAGTAAGGCCATGCAAGCCTAAATTAAGCCAACACACATATTCATTATAATGTCAACAAGTCATTCTAACCTCACCATGAATAAATACTCAACTTGGCATTGTATTCATTATATGCATATAGGAAAACCTATTCATCAACATACATTATACCTATATGTACAAACATGTGCATATGTATGCATTATACATACATATGGCATAAATACCTATATATATATTATATTATATATATATATATAAAATATATATATGCATTATATATCTATACCTTACATATAGATATACACATATTACTTATATTCTAGCATATGTATATAGAGAGGGCAATGTGTTGTGTGTGTTGGAAAGAGTGTCAGAGAATGTGAGAGTGCAATGTTGTGTTGAGTGTAGCAAAGTTGTGCCTAAGGACTGAAATGCTAACAGGGAAGAAATGTTGACTCAAATGCATTCCAACTCAAACAATCCCAGGTTAAACATTAATTAGTTAATACTCATGTAGTTCTCAGATTTTGAACTCACAACAAGCAAGGAAATCTCAGATTTCACATAGCAACTAAATCTCAGTTCAGTCCCACATTGAAGAACATTCAAAACATTTCAAATAGGAACCCAAAAATCAGTTTGAAATAGTCCCCACATAAACCCAGGTCAGATGCAACATAAAGGACCCCAAATTAATTCACAGGAACACAAAAACAGTGTACACAGTACACTAAATCCCAGTTTCAGTTTCCCTCTAGTATTCTCAGTTTTAAGCCCCAAACTCCTCCATATTGATCCAAACTTGACACACCACAAGTAAACACCTAGGTACACGTATTAGAGCTTTGATAACATGTAATTAACAGTAATTAGTGGGTTAAAATGATTCCTAAAACTCAATTTTGTAAACTGGGAAAAATTAGGAAATACACTGATACATAGGAATTCAGAAAATGGGAAATAAGAAAATAATGATCAAAATCGATTTTAAATAAATAAACCATGGTTGGTAATGAACCAACATCATGAGCACGTGTCCCATGAAGTGTTTGTGTCCCTGTTAGAGGACACAAACATGTCCAATAGGATAAAACACAAAATTAGTGCACACTGACACAGAGACTGTGACAGTCTCGTGCGGGGGTGCACGCGTGTCGTGCACCCGACACAGAGCACTTCGTGTCTCGTGCTCGTGTCCCCACCTAGTCTAGGTCTAGGTGCTCGTGTTCATGTGTCTGCATCGTGTCCTCGCGTGTCGTGTCCTAAGTTATAGGGCCGTGTCAGTGCGTGTTTATACAGTGCACACAGTCACGGAAAACCCGTGCACGGTCGATTTCTCATCAACCAGTGCACGAAGTCCCACGAAACTTGGGGAACGTGATGATAGAGGGTGCCCCAAGCTCCCCACAAAGTTTCGTGTCAGGGCACTCTGTGTCGTGTCCTGTAGGGACCCCGATAGGCAGGGGATCCGCCAGGCCGCGCGCGGGGCCGTGTCCGCGAGTCCATAGCGACTCGGACATGACTCGAAACCACCCTAGAATTTCAGAATCGTGTAAGTGACATCAAAACATGATTTTCCATTCAGACAATATTTGAAAATAACACAAAATAATCCACAGTGGCATTTCATCAAACACAAAGAAATAGGTATTGATATGTGTCCAGTTTGGACACGAAGGGACACGAAAACCTAGGGTTTCCTATTCCTACTATTAGGTTAGGTCTAGGGCTCCCTATTGATGCAAAATCCCAAGATTCTATGGTAAGAATAAGAAGTTACCTCAAAGTGTCAAAATCCTCAAAAAAACTCAATGAGTGATGTTCTCTTTGATGGTGAAACTCCTCTAAATTGTTAGAAAACTGAGAACAATCAATCCCAACAGCAAGTAAACAATAATTAGAACCTATTGCAACTTGTTTGGATTAAAAAGGAGGAAAAATGGATTTATTATGAATTTCTAAAGATGGGAGCTCACCTCTTTCTTCTCTTGTAATAAATTTCTAAGGAAGAGGCTAGCCCTAGATTTGAGAGGCATTATATAGTGGGGGAATCCCTAGGTTGGCTGAACAAAATGTTAGGGTTGCTAAATTGGGCTTTGGGCCAAGTCCTATAGGCTATGGCTAAGTGGTTTTATTAAATGGTTAGAACCATAAGTCATGACTTATGAAGTTTTAAGCCATATTAGCCTAAACAACTCCAAATCACTCCTAACTAGTTCCAATGACTTAAACCTCATTAATTAGGTCAAACCAAGGTTACTTAACCTAACTAAGTGGCCATAACCTAGATTAGTCACTAGGTTAGTCTTCTAGTCAACACAAGTCAAAGTCACTATAGGCCCAAATCAATTATCCTAAAAATCACCAAAAATCATATTAATTATAATAAGTCTAAATAATAAATAATAATTCCAAATAATTCACAAAATTTCAAAAATGACCAAAATACCCCCAAGCTAGAAAAGTGGTAGTGACATAAGATCCCCTTTGTGCCTCAAAAATCCCTCGGACGCATCTTCTAAAACTCCTGGATGCCTGGCGTCCTCTGCTGATACTGCTGGATCTGGCCACCCTACCGCTGTACAGTAACTCTCTCCACAGTCGTCAAAGCCAACTGATGGGCATTATCAATGCCTTACCTGAAATCTGCAGCCTGGCACTGCTGGGCCTCCAACATCCGCTAGAAGAAGGCAAAAAGTTGGGCGGCATCGACCGATCCCGAAGGCGACTGCTGCAACATGTCTGAAATAATCGGGGAAGGCCTTAGAACAGGCGGAGGTGTACCCCCGAATGCGGCAGAAGCTCTGATATGAGAAGGTACCACGGGAACTTCCTAACCGGAATGAGCCGGACGAGAGGTAGCAGACCTCTCAGTAGTATCCCTCTGGCCGGAGCGATGGAATCGTGTCTGCACCATCCTGGAGACAGATCAAACAAGAAATTAATTACTATGAATGAAGCGATATAATCAAAGGAGGACAGTTTATAAAGGAAGCAATTAATCAGCAAGAATTTAGATGGCAAAAATTTAGATAAGAGTTATCCAAATGTGATTGAGTACCACAAAACTATATCCAAAATCCTACTGCAGGCTGTAGTGATACTCTAGTTCGAATACCACTAAAAAATCTAGACCTGCATGGGCCACCACAAAAAACGTGTCACGACCTGCACCCAGTGTAGGGGCACGAGAAGCGGGTACGTCCAGCCTACGCCACAGTATCGGCGGTAGAATGCAATCCTTGGTTACATGCATCAAAAAATTACAAGGTACCTGTACAGTATATACTCTCCAAACGGAGGACAATGTAGAAATGTACAGCTCAATCACAACTAAGGTAGAAGTACGATAAGATAGATAGATATGATATAAAAATTACCAAATAAAATACAAACAGAAGAGGAAGTCTAAGTGTCTAAGATAACACCTCCGCAAAATATCTAGAATAATAACAAGATCCCAATATAGACATCAATGTATCCAAAGGAGACAAGACAATAAAGTAAGATAACTAGTTTGTATTTCATTTGGTAATTTTCTACTAGGATAATGTTCTCTGTAAGGACTGGGTCCTCCTGGGAGTCCAGCTCACATGTGTCATCTAGGGCTGCTCCATAGTACATAGGATAAAACTCCTCGAAGTCGTCTGTAATATTTCAACGGATCTAGTCAGGACAGGAACGAGCACAAAATTTCAACAGTTCATATCATGATAGGAATATAAAGCATGCAATAGAGTAAGATACATGAAGCGCTGAAAGAAATGTACATGAAAAGAGAGAAAGATAACTGTACTGGAAATATCTACTATAAGTAAAGAACTACAAGTGACTAGTGATGTAGAGTACAAGAAAGACATGTGAACGGCTTGAATTTATACATGATTACACTACTGAGTTTGTACATGACAACACTACTTTGGAATTGTTCACATGACTGCTTCTACTCCATCGTACCCCAATCAATACACAAGGATCTAGACAGGTTATGTTATTGTACATGATTTTACATGGGGGCTTATAAATAAGTGCACATGAAGTTATACATGAGGGCTCTATGAACATGAGAGTACATGAATCACAAGAGTATACAGGAATAGTAAAAGCACAGGAGTATATGATGAAAGTGAAACTAGTGTGATACATGTTTCTTACTAGAAGTGCTTATTTTTGTTATGTTATATAAACTAGTGTGATACATGTTTCTAGCATGTTTAGGATAATGTTCTTCAAATACAGTTGCATGG